>KE506667.1:0-28384 GCA_000441515.1 Elaeis oleifera | reverse complement strand
TCCCTCTCCCCACCCCCCCCCCCACCTCCTCTCCCTTTCTAATTCTCCCTTCCCCTATCTGCTTTAGATGATCGAAACCATTGCCTTCTCCCAGTTAGGGGTGTCAATAAAGGCAATTAACTGATAGGTATGATGTGAGATTGATCTGAAACAAAGGATTTGAGTATAAAATAAGCACAACAAGCTATTGGGTTTGATTTGTATTTCGAAATTAGATTCAAAGCCATAATATGTCAGCTTTTGTTTAGATACCCAAAGCATGACCTAGTTATAAATTATATAAACAGACCATAAACATATAAATATATCCACATATTCATGTTCCTATGTGTATCCATTGATTTTTCTTCTTAATCATCAAAGAAAAGTCAAGTAGAGTATAGTAAACAACAATATATTGGTAGTGGTATAATATTCACATGGAGTTTGATTATTTATGCTTGCTATCTTCTAACTTTATGTATGTTTAGGTAACAAAGTGGCAATTAAATATTCACAAACTATCCCAGGATAAACACAATGCCACAAAATAAATAGAAACTTGATATAATAAATACAAAGTTTGAAGTGATAAACACAAACGATCCAAAATAATACAAAGGAGCTCGACACTTAGGTCATCCTAGGGTCCTTCTAGGATAAACAACAAGAGAAGAGAATAAATACTAAGTCCTGCAAAAATAAATACAAACTATTGGAAGATAAATATAAACTCCAAATAATAAACATAAACAGGTCTAGAATAAATACAAACTGCTCAGGTTACTCTCTGCCTTTCATGAACCCATGATAGGATAAACACAAAATATTTTAGAATAAATACAAACTTGGTATAATAAATAGAAATTATGAATAATAAACATAAACTCTGAGGCGATAAATAAAAACTATCCAAGATAAATATAAACTCGGATCGTCCCATGGGTAGTTTCTATTTATCCTGGGCAGTTTCTATTTATTATCTCAGAGTTTGTGTTTATTATAGATAATTTTTATTTATTATACAAATTTTGTGTTTATTCTGGAGTATTTTATGTTTATCATGCCATGAGTTCACTAAAGGTAGAAAGTAATCTGGATAGTTTATATTTATCTTGGATCTGTTTGTGTTTATTTTTTAGAGTTTATGTTTATCCTCTATTACTTTATATTTATTTCTGTAGGACTTAGTGTTTATCCTCTCCTCTTATTGTTTATCCTTGGTGGATCCTTGGATCACAAAACTTTTGAATCCTGAGTTTATATTTATCCTGGACAATTTCTGTTTATCGTTTCAAAATTTATATTTATTATTCTTAATTTTATTTATTATATAGAGTATGTGTTTATTTTGGAATACTTTACATTTATTCTACCATGGGTTCATGAAAGACAGAGAGTAACTTGAGCAATTTCTGTTTATTCTGGGCCTATTTATGTTTGTTATTTGGAGTTTATGTTTATCTTCAGATAGTTTGTATTTATTTTTGTAGGACTTAGTATTTATTCTCTTCTTTTGCTATTTATCCTAGGAGGGCCCTAGGATGACCTAAGCGTTGGGCTCCGAGTTTGTATTTATTTTGAATTATTTGTGTTTATCATCTCAGACTTTATATTTATTATATCAAGTTTCTATTTATTTTATGGTATTATGTTTATCCTAGGATAGTTTATGTTTACTCTAGATATGCGTATGTTTATTATTTAGAGTTTTTATTTATCCTCAGATAGTTTATGTTTATTTCAGCTGAAGTTAGATGAGTTCATATTTATTTAATCAAAATTATTTATACCTCTTTCTCGTTCTCTATCATAAGAGAACATAAATTCATCTGATAGAGCAAACTCAAATTTCAAAATGAATAAGATTAAAACTCAGAATATGATCCACCTAACTTGTGGACCCTCTCTTTGTGCTTATCCTGGGAGGACCCTTGGATCACCCAACTTGTGGACTCTGAGTTAGTATTTATCCTATGATGTTTGTACTTATTTCAGTAGAATTTCTATTTATTATACATAATTTATATTTATTATATGGCTTTTGTATTTATTCCTAGGTACTTTGTGTTCATCCCGTAATGGGTTCATAAGGGACAGAGAGTAACCTGTGATAGTTTGTGTTTATTCTCCATCAGTTTGTGCTTATTATTTGATATTTTTATTTATTCTATTATATTTTATATTTATTTCAATAGAACTTAGTGTTTATCCTCTTTCCTTTATCTTTATCTGGGGAGGACCCTTGGATCACCCAACTACGGGACCTGACAGAAAAGAAGTTTCTTCTGATGACAAACATAGGGAGAGAGAGGAAGAAATCTATTTTGGTAGTGGGAGAGAGGAAAGAGTTTCATTTGGGAGAATCTCTTCCAAGGAGAAAAAGAAGGAAGAGTCCTGTGGCCTTCGAAGCTTTCAAAGGAGACATGGACGGTGGCCAGAGAGAAAGAAGAAGAGAAGGTTGGTGGTGGCCGTGGGTGGGGAGGGCTTTCAGACAAGACATGGACCTTGGTCGGGAGGAGAGAAGAAGAGAGGACGGTGGCCATGGGTGGGGGGTTTGGAGTGTTGTGCATGTGTGGTGCTCCCAAGCATTAGGAGGCCATGAGAGGAGTCACGACGATGATTCCGAGAGGCTAGGACCGAGTTGGAGGTGTCCTAGGAAGAAGATCAGTTTCAAACAGTAGAGGAGCCAACTCGGATCTAGGTGGAGTCGACTCGGATCTGGGTCGAGCCAGCTTGAGACCCTAAGAGAGCTGGTTTGGATGAGAAATAGAGAACTAGCACACAGGGTGGCATGGCAGTTGAGCCGACTCGAGGTCTAACCGAGTCAGCTCGAACGGGTAACCGAACTGTCCATGAATTCTAGTTTCGACTAGGATTGGATTCGATCCTAGGGGTCTTGAGGCCTTGTTTAGGAGGTCTTAAGGGGCTAGCTCAAGAACTTAGTTTAGGATTGAGTCTAAGGAGTGAGAGCATGTGAGACATGGATGAGATATGGTTCAGTGAGTGCTTTCATGTATTGGATTTAGCTAAGGAGAGTTTTTTATCGGGCCTAATGGCTGTGTATAAATATACATAGGTTGTATTAGGGTTTCATAACATGATTGAGTGAATATAGATCTTTTCTTCCTAACTTTTTCTTCCTCTCTGATTTCAACACCAAACTCTAGCATCCTTCTCTTTTCTTTGTCAATAGCTAGAGAAACATCTAGGTTCCATGCGACGTGTTTACGATCAGGTATGGAGGAGGTTGTACTGGAGTTTCCACTATAATTGGTATCAAAGTCTAGTTACGTGGAGGAAAGAAGAAGACGCCAAAATCAATTTTCAGCCTGGATTTCTAGAGCACCCAGGTTTCCCTAATTTCTTCCTGTTAGATCCTTGATTGTGTGATCTCTCGAGTTAGGTGGAGGATTGTTTTTGACACAAGGAAGGGTTGGCGGAAGGTGGAGGAGATTGTTTTAGATCTGATCCTATTTAGGGTGTGAGGCATGGTATTGTAGAAGGATTTAGGGCTAGCTGGTTGCTTGAAGGGTGCGATGGCTTCAAGCGATTTAAGATGGAGTTTGAGAAGTTCGATGGCAAGGAAACTTCACCTTGTGGCAGTAGTGGGTGAAGGATTTGTTGGTACAGCAGCAAATCTATAAGGTCTTGATACGAGAAAGATCGAAAAAAATCTCTACTAAGGATTGGGAGGAGCTGGAGGAGATTGCCTTCAGCACGATTAGAATGTACTTGGCTGATCAGGTGCTATCGAAGGTCAGTATGGAGACCACGGTGAGAGGCCTTTGGGAAAAGCTAGAGAAGATGTACATGAGAAAAACATAATAAATAAACTCTGGCTGAAGAAGTAATTATACAGCTTGCAAATATCCAAAGGAGGCAATCTAATTGGTCACATCCAGAGATTCAATCAGGTATGTTCTGATTTATTGAATATAGATGTGAAGATTGAAGAAGAAGATCAGGCATTGTTGCTGCTGTGCTCACTCCCATCAGTGTCCAACGGTCTAACCACAACCTTGGTATATGATAAGAAATCCGTGGAGTATGAGGAGATTGTGGGTGCCCTGAGATCGAACATGCAATGGGAGAAGATCTACAAGGGAGACTCTACTTCGAAGGTGTTCACTATTCATGAGAGGCGAGGAAGGCCTGGAAAGAGAAAAATCTAAGGACAGATCAGAGAAGGTTCTGAAGTGTTATAGGTACCACAAGACTAGATATTTTAAAAAGGATTGTTCATTGCAGAAGAAAGGAGGAGAAGAGAGGGACTCAATCAGGTCAGTCACTGAAAGCGAAGGGACGGATGATCTCTTGGTAGTTTCGGAGGAGCCCGCAAGGTGTGGAGGGTTCGTGATGGCTTCAGAGAGGTCTGCGGAGTGCGAAAGATCTGAAGAAGCAGTGACGGAGGTCAAGGTGTGGCTAGGACATAGGCAACTATGGGATGTGACAGAGACACAATCAGAGATAGGCGGTTGTGGAGTCACGGCACGGATATAGCCGGGAGATCCAGAACATAGACGGCTCCATGGAGTGGCATAGAGGTAGCTGGGAGACAAGCAACTGTGGATCACAGGGACAGCTCAGAGGCAACTGGGAGCCAGACAGCTGTGGACCGGAGGTGCGGCACTGAGGCAACTGGAGGACAAACAATTGCAGACTGCGAGACGGATGCACTCAGGGCGCAGACGGCGGCATGGGGCTGCAGCACAGGCACAGCTAGATATAGGTGACTGTGGAGCTGTAGCGCAGGCAGATCATGGAGGTAGATGGTTATGGACCGTGGCACAGGCACAGCTAAGGAGACAAACAGTTGCAGAGCCATGATAGGAGGCACAGCTGGATACAGGTGGCTGTAGGACAGGCACATAGCTGGACTACAGACAGTTGCGAGATTTTGGGATCCAGATGGAGGCTGTGGAGTACTGAGATCGAGAAGGATATCTTAGAGGATGCAGGCTTCAAGTTCCTTAGTGGCCGAGGCATGCAGGGTGCGGGGTTGATACATAGGACGTAGTGCACAGGAGATCCACTTTGGTGGCAGTGGATGCAGACACATCAGATGCATGAACATGAAGTACTGGAGGATAACAAGATATTGGAGGTGCCAAGAGACAAGGATTGTTCAGACTGATCGTGAAGGGGTTTGCCAAGGCTTGGGGCACCAAGATGGAGATTGTTGTGCATGTGTGGTGCTCCAAAGTCTTGGGAGGCCATGAGAGAAGTCACAACGATGGTTTCGAGAGGCTAGTATCGAGTTGGAGTTGTCCTAGGAAGAAGATCTGTTTCAGACAGTAGAGGAGCCGATCTGGATCTGGATGGAGTCGACTCAGATTGGGTTAAGCTAGCTCGAGACTCCAAAAGAGCCAGCTCGAATGAGAAACAGAGAACTGGCATGTGTGGTGGCACGGCTAGGGCTGTTCATTCGATTTTAACCGATCTGACCCGACTCGAACCAACTTGATCCAAAAATTGAATAATAAAAAATAAAATCAAAAATCGACGTAAATAAGGGAGGAACCGAATTGAAACCGAACCGAGAATTTTGGTTCGATTCGATTTGTATTTTTAATTTTTTTGTAATTTTTTATTTTAATTATCTATTTTTGATACAATATATTCAAATAATTATTATCGATTCATTGTTAGTTTGTTACATTATATTTAATTAAATTTAAGATCTATTGAATCTGTTGATTGATAATTTCTTACATTAAAAATCAACAATTGATAAGTAATGGTACATTGATATTTGATAAATGATAAATTAAAATAAATATAATATAATATATCAAAAATTACATCATCTACAATACAAACAAGCAATCAAGCATTATAGCAAATTATAATAATAAACTAAATCTAAATATCCAATCATCCATCTATGTAACCAACAAGTTCTCAACATAATAAACAATATAAATTTAAATTATGACTTTGATTTTTGGTTCGATTTTTAGTTTTTTATTTTAACCAAATCGAATCGAAAATCAAAATTCTTGAAAATAAAATTAAAAATCAAACCAAACTATATTTGGTTGGTTTTAGTTCAGTGTTTCGATTTGGTTCGGATCGATTTTCTATCTGAAATTGAATTATGAACAGTCCAAGGCACGGCAATCGAGTCGACTCGAGGTTTGATCGAGCCGGCTCGAATTGAGAATCAAAATGTATGTTGTTTCTGATTTCGGTTAGGATTGGATTCAATCCTAGGAGTCTTGAGGTCTTGTTTGGGAGGTCCTAAGGGAGCTAACTCAAGGACTTAGATTGGGATTGAGTCTAAAAAGTAAAAGCATGTGAGACATAGATGAGACATAGTTCAGTGAGTACTTTCATGCATTGGATTTAGTCAAGAAAGTTTTTGATGAGGCCTAATAGCTGTGTATAAGTATACATAGGTTGTATTAGGATTTCATAATGTGATTGAGTGAATATAGATCTTTTCTTCCTAACTTTCTCTCCCTCTCTATGGTTCCAATGCCAAACCCTAGCATCCTTCTCTCTTCTTTGTCGATAGCTGGAGTAACATCCAGATTTCATGCGAGGTGTTTACGATCAGATATGGAGGAGGTCATACTGGAGTTTTCGCTATGCGAAGGAGACGATGATGGTGATCGGAGAGAAAGAAGAAGAGAGGATGGCGGTGGTTGTGGGGGGGTGGGAAGGTTCGGAGGAGACGATGACGGTGGTCGGAGAGAGAGAAGAAAAGAGGATGGTAGTTGGAGAGATAGAAGAAGAGAGAATGGTGGCCGAAGGTGGCCGGAGAGAGAGAAGAAGAGAGGAAGGTGGTCGAAGAGAGAGAAGAAGAGAAGATGGTGGCCGGAGAGATAGAAGAAGAGAAGAAGGTGGCTGGAGAGAGATGGTGGCCGAACGGCGACCAAAGAGAGAGAAGACAAGATAAATGGCCAGTGGAGGGTTTGGAGAGAGAAGGGTGAAAGGGAGAGAGAGAAGAAGAGACAGGAGGAAAGGTGGATTTACGTCACGTCCCATTCAAAAGCATGAGTTTTTTTTAAACTCCATCATGTCAGCCAAACGGCTCTCAAACATCATCGTTAGCACCTTAAAGCCCACTTTGAGATGCGTGCCAATCCAATGGAGGTGAATGTGATCGGATATGGATTGGGATCCAATCAATCGGAGCCCAATCTATATATATATATGTGTGTGTGTGTGTGTGTATGTATGTATGTATGTATGTATGTATATACTAGGATCTATTTATTGATGAGGCAAACTCAAACATAAAGAGAGAGCAAACTATAAAGGAGGGGAAACTAAAGAAACTTATATTAATGTTGGCCATACCATACAAATGAGAATCAACAAGTATTCACGATAGCGGCTTTATAAATGATAATATGTATACATATATATATTATCCCCATAGTAGGTTTTAGATTCTACATGTTCACATCATGTTTGTTGCAGAGGGGAGCTATTTGGCACCCTAAAGAGTAGTGAGGACACTGTTCATCTATCAAATGGATCGAGTTGTGTGATCAAGGGTATTGGGACTGTCAGCTTATAGACTCATGATGGAGTAGTGAAGAAATTAGATGAGATCAATACATACTCAGTTTCTAGAGTAATCTAATTTCACTGAGCAGACTGAATTCAAGTAGCTATAGGTGGAGAACTAATGATGGAATCCTGAAGGTTTTACATGATAGTAGGATTGTATTGAAGGAGAAGAGGTATGGAGGATATTACCTCTTGACAGGTAGCTCAGGACGAGGTGGAGCTTTAGGAGCTAGTGGGAGCTCAGAATGAGGTGAAGCTCTAGGTATAGATGGATTGGGCATGATATGGGAGACTCGGGAGGATAACAAGCGATGTCACAAGGTGAAGTTTCAATATATTACTACAAGAGTCTACCCCCAGTAGGTCTTAGGTTAGATAGGTCATAACATATGATGGAGATGGGATCCAATGGTCTGGCTCGACTCTCATATTTATTCATTCATAACAATCAGGCATTTATCCCAGAGCATGGAGACGAGGTCATCCAAAAGCTCTTAAAGTTATGTGGAGGCTAAATGTCGAGTTAAGGTGGAGATTGTTGGGTTCTGACACCTTGAATTCGATCCACAGCAGCAAAGCCCACGGCAGCGAGGCCCGAAATAGAGAGGCCCGCAGGCATGCAAGCCTATAGGCATGGCCCACAGGCGCACGCAGCCCGCGGCATGTGGCTTGCAGGTGGCGCGGCCCCAACGCACGCACAGCCTAGATGTGTGAGATGCATGGTCCACCGCATGGTCCATGAGGGCACAACACACGGGGAACAAGCGGTCCATCGCATGGAAGAATGGTGCAAGTGATAAGTGCAATAAATATCTCAATAAAAGCATCAAAATATATACTAATTGACCTTTATTCTTAAGAATTGATGCTTTTATTGTATTTTGTAGGAAGATGATCGTCAATACAAAGAACCCGATTCGCAAGTTGAAAAAAAATTGAAAGAAATCAGACTCAAAATGGATCCCAAATGGAGACCCAAAAGAGACTCAAATCCAAGCCAAATTGGGCTCAAAATGAAACCCAAATTGACCCAAAACCAAGCCCAAATCAACCCAAATTGGCATCCGGCATACCGTGGACCGATCGGCCAGTCCACCGAAATAAGGTGTGGTCCACAGAATAGTTCCATCGGTTCATGGTGCGGTGCACAGGCGAGCGGACTGGATTTGCACCATCCAATGACTAAGAAGTGCTAGATTCCAGATCAGAAGGCTGTGGTTCTTCCTAACCATATCCAGCGGTGGTGGCCCACTTCATTTGTGTGATCCAATGTCTGTGAATGATCCTAGGCATGATCGGACGGTAGAGAGTAGTCACCAGTTGAGAGGAGTCTGGGATGATCTTGTGCATGATCAGATGGCTCTCATTCAATTTGAGGAGTGATCCAATGGCCAGGATTTCAGCCGACTTGATCCGAGGCTGTTTGTAGTGGATTTTGGGCTGTTTAATCTCAATCAGATGGTGGGCATGGGTTGAGAAGTTTGAACACGACTGAAAGCCTACTACTACTCAATTTCAGCCAGATTTTTGCTCTATAAAAAGAGGGCTGTGGGAAACAAAGAAAATAGTGGAAGCAGATTAAGCAGTCGGCAGCAAATTATATTTTCTTATTTTAGGCTTTTTTCTAGATTTTGAAGGGAGAGTGGAGAAGAAGAAGATTACTTCAGGAAGAGCAAATGCTGTGATAGGATTCTGAATCTTCCAGAAGATGTATCCAAGAGCCATGTTTAGCTAAGGTGCAATCTATAAGGGAGTACAATTATCCTTACATCAATTCCTATTGTTGTTTCTATTCTTTGCAACTAAATAAATGCTTTCAATCTTATTTCCTTATGTTAGATTCCTGAATAAATTATTTAAAGGTGAGATGGATTATGATCTTAATAGGATATGATCCATGCTCAGCATAAATAATTAATTTAAAAAATTTATTTACGTAACCTGTTAGGATCTATGCAACTTAATCATTTGATAATCTATACTTATGGGATAGGCCATGATCTTGACAGGATATGGTTCATACTCGGCAAGATAGCCTATACTGGAGATTTATTTGCAAGACTCCTAATCGATTATGAATGTTGATTGCTTAGATAAGAATAAATATCGAAATCTATGTTTGTGATCATCTGAAAATCTGAAGAAGTCTTTGTGTCATATATATCCCTCAATTTCATCTTTGATTTAAATTAGTTAGTTTAATTAAAATATTACCAACTTTTAAGAATCAAACTTTCTCTTTTGCTTTGTTAATTACATCTCAACCCTCTGATCCCTATAGATACGATCCCGACTTATCCTATCTAAATAGTTTGAGTTGATTTTTATTTTTGACCGTCTACGATAGCGATCAAATTTAGTACTGTTGCCAGAGATCATTGGCATGGTTGTGTTGATTAAGCATTAAAAAAAATTATTGCTTATTATTCTTAGTAATTTACTACTTTTCATAGTTTAGAATAATTTACTGCTTTGAAAGTAGATTTGATTTCTTACTTTATTTGTAGGTTAGCTAGTTATCTTTTAATCTTAGCATAATTTACTTCTCATTTAATTTGATTCTTTAAACCTCCTTAAATCTAATTAACTTAATTAAACTTATTTTTATTTTTTACTTTAAATAACCTAATAGGAAAAAATAAATATACATATCATAATACTTAACTAATATAGAGAAACAAATTAAAATTTAAAACTTCCACTTATGCTTGGACATCCTGCTTTGTTTACATTGCATATTTATAAATACCTTAAGAGCATTTAATCTAATTAAATAAGATAAGGTGAAGATTTGATCATCCTTCTTTAGCCCAAAAACATCACCCTTCATATTGCATTGACCTAAGTCTTAATTTAAAATCAATTAGATATCAACCCTAGGGACATTCGAGCTCAATAGGATAAGAGAATCAGAAGGTTGGATCGGGTTTGATTTTGACTAATGAATTGATGTTTAGAAAAGTGGTTCAGGGACTCGATCCTAAAGAATAGTAGTTATTTAATTGGTTCCGTTCGCTTATCTGACCAATTTTAATTGACGTCTAAGAAAATAACAGAGGGATCCCCACCAATCTTACACTTACCTGACCGATTTGGTTGGTTGATTTTGAACTTGAAGTTCCTAAAGATGACCTTGGAATAATTAGAAACTATTTAGATATAGATTAATCCTAGGATAGAGAGCCCATTCTTGTTTCACTTGATTTTAATTAACACCAAATATTAACTAATTCTTCGCATCTATCTCTTAGATCTAGGATCCTCTAGGTTCTTATCTTTAGAATTTTCTCCCCTCGTACTTCTTCTCATTCTTCAAAAAAAAAAACAAAGAGGATTGCTCTGATCTAGAATCCTTGATTTCATATTTGAATAATCAGAACAATTCGAGATAGATCTCGATAGTAGATTGGATGAGCTGTCCTATAGATTAGATCGTCTAACGGCCATCAGACACTCTTTCTCTCCATCTTTTCTTCCTGCACAATAAGTTTACGTAATATGTTCGAGCCGCACTCACTTTGTAAGTAAATACCCAGCTGCACACTAATTTCTGAGTTTATTCATCAAGATAAACCCCAAATGACCTACAGACCAAGAAATGATCCATACTTTGACATAGACAATCCAGGCTAGGGGGCTCAACCAATTTTTTATAGAAACCACAACCAGTGATTACCCCTATGACACAAGGACCTACATTCATGGATGCACCTTATTGCGATATGCCCTACCTACAAAATCAACCTTCTCTAATTAACTGTGATCCAACTTTTGAAAAGAGGTTTCAGCAAGCATTAGATAGGCTAGAACTCAGCCATCAGACCCTTCACTCCTCTATGCAATCCTTAAAAGAACTAGAGAAGCAAAATGCTTACACTCAATCGAGAGGAGGAAAGAAAGTTGCCCAGTCAGCCCGAGAGTGACTCTAAGAGACCATACCTGGCTAAAAATTTAATATCTTGATAATTTTTTTGAACAGTCGATTATGACTCTCGAAAATGAAATAGTCATGAAACAATCCTGCACAACCAAAAAGACCAATTTAGACAATTTGACTAAGGCAGAAATATATAGAGAAGAATTAGAATGGTAGGACAAACCAATTCCATCATCACCTTACCTACCTATGGTCCCATCCCTAAGTGTCCTAGAATCATCAATTCCTTTTAATGGGAAGAGAGGACAAATTGATGAAATGATGGACGTAATTGTGACTTCCCAAGGACTACAAATGAATGACACACATAGAGGAAGCTACACCCATAATTCTTCTCCAAGATTCGTTAAATCCCTATTTGACTCATTTTGGGTGGATGATTTTGATGAAGATGGGTATATTATAGAAGTAAATGATCTAGTAGATACATTCTACCCCAAAATCACTCCATTTGGATCGAAAATATGAGCCACCACCTAGCCCCCCAATAGCTCCTTCATTAGAATCACTAACTGCCCTAGAATTGAAGCCACTTCCTGATGCACCCACTGATATTCTATCGATGATCTCTAATCAGGAAGTCTAACTTGTAGATGTTTTAAAAGCACGTAAAGAAGCTGTCGGATGGGATATTACTGAAATGAGGGATAACGATTTCAAATTTTTATGATTGATTTTTTGTATTCAACACTACTTTCGAGAACTGCCTCCAAAATTTATCTACAGTACTAAAATGATGTATGGAGACAGAATTAATATTAATTTAGAAAAAGTGCCAGGTTATGCCACGACATAACATATCAGAGATTGGGATTAGGGTAGATCTTGCTATAATTGAAGTAATTCTTAAACTACCACCCCTGATCTCAGCCCAGCAAATACCATCCCTTCTTGACTTTGATATTTTTAGACCCTGGCATAGCGTGCTTGCCCAATACACTCTGTTGATCCAGGCTAATTATCTTAGAGCATTCCATGGATGTTTTACTATCATAATGACAAGGCCTCCTGATTGGCCTTATCTTTTTGAAACCTTGAGGGATGCACCCAAGTTGGTTATAGATGGGACTCCCTCATAGCATCTGGCTAAAGATGTTAAACTTAGCACTTATTGGAAGACAACCCAATCTTTTTATTAACTTCTGCTCCAGTGATTTTTATTTTTGTAGGAATAAAGGACCACTTCTTACAGAAGCACCCAGCAATACACAAGCACATCTAGTCAGGTGATATCTCTCCTTATCTTAGCTACGTGTCTTTATTCTATTTTCTCTTACTTCATTGAAGATAATGAAAATTAAGTTGGGGGGTGAGGGTAATAAAAAAATAAGAAGTCTTCAAATATATAAGTATTTAGTGTTCAGACACACGATTATCCTAGATTTGAGTTGAATCAAGTAATTTTAAAACAGAAATTGATGTTCATCTAGAAAATTCCTGAGACATCGAGGGATAAGTATTAAGAAAACCTAATAAATGATTAAATTTAGAACATAAATCATTCTAGTATTTCTAACTCTCCCTACTAGGATCAAAGAAGAGTCTACTTTTTATAAGCATAAGTAGAGTATCTATATGTTCCTTCATAAATATAGAAAAAAAGAGCAAGTTCTAAATATTAATCTCCTACCAAGTAACCGGACCTCTTTATCTCAAAAAGCATTGATGTTCGCATCAAAAAGTGGACAATACGAAGATGTCTCTTTCAAAAAAAAAAAAGAAAGAAAACAAAGGAGGAACAAGACTTACTTTGCACTTGCTTGTATTAAAATAGATAATTTGGAGATAAAAGTAAGAATTGATCTAGAAAAGGCTTGGAAACAATTTTCTTCTATATTTAACCACCATATTAGTGAGTATTAATAAACCTATGACCTATCTCAATAATGTTCTTCTGAATATCAATGGACTGTTTAAAAAATTATTTGATAAATATCCATTTCAGAGTATGATGTTATCTAAAACTAATTTCTTTCTTTACTCGAGGACGAGCAAAGCTCAGCTTGGGGGGTGTGATAAGTGTAATAAATATCCCAATAAAAGCATCAAAATATATACTAATTAATCTTTATTTCTTAAAAATTGATGCTTTTGTTTATGTTTTGCAGAAAAGATGATCGTCAATACAAAGAACCCAATTCGCAGGTTAAAAAAGAAGAAAATTGGAAGCAAATCGAACTCAAAATGAAACCCAAATGGAGACCCAAAAGAGGCTCAAATCCAAACCAAATTGGGCTCAAAATGGAACCCAAATTGCTCCAAAACCAAGCCCAAATCAACCCAAATTGGCGTCCGATGTACCGTGGACCAACCGATCAGTACACTAAAATGAGGCACAGTCCACAGAACAGTTCCACTGATTCATGGTGTAGTGCATAGGCAAGCGGGCTGGATTTGCACCTTCCGATGGTTGAGAAGCGCTAGATTCTCGATCAGATGGCGTGGTTCTTCCTAACTATATCCAGCGATGGTGGCCCACTTGATTGGCATGATCCAATGGTTGTGAACGAACCTGGGCTTGATCGAACTATAGTGAGCAGTCGTCGACTGAGAGAAGGAGTCTGCGAGGATCTTGTGCATGATCGGATGGCTCTCATTCAATCGAGGAGTGATCCAATGGTCAGGATTTCAGTCGGCTTGATCTGAGGCTATTTGCAGTGGATTTTGGGCCATTTAATCTCGATCGGATGGCGAGCATGGGTTGAGGAGTTTGAACACGATTGGAAGCCTACTACTACTCGATTTCAACTAGATTTTTGCTTTATAAAAGAGGGCTACGGAAACAAGAAAACAATGGAAGTAGAGTAGGCAGTCGGTAGCAAATTATATTTTCTATATTTAGGTTTTTTTAGGTTTGAGGGGAGAGTGGAGAAGAATAAGATTATTCAAGAAGAGGAGGTGCTATGATAGGATTCTGAATCTTTCAAAAGATGTATCCAAGAGTCATATTTGGCTAAGGTGCAGTCTGTAGAAGAGTATAGTTATCCTTACCTCGAATCCTGTAGTTGTTTTGAAAGATTGGATTGCATAGCAAATCGATTAAAGTTAGATGCAGTGGATTTAAAAATTAAAAAATGATCCGGTATCCGATCATAGATATAAATCAGATTAACAAGCAAGCAATCAGCATATAGAATAGGTTGTGATAATCTCATTATCACCTTGCATGGGTAGATGAACACTACAATTCGAATACTATGGATCTGAAGGAGGTTCACTGTTGAGCTATGCACACCACGTATGTACCCGATCTTTACAGGTATCCATCGAAATCAACCTTGGATCGTCCTTCTTATGAGCCTTTCTGGATCCTAGATCAACTCTTGATCTTCTTTCTCGATTTCAACCCTTAAGACTTCCTTGGCATAAGAGGAACTTGCCTAATAACCTTAGGCAAGTGAAGATGGGGATGCCCAACTCTTTGGGCGTTGGATAGAGTGGAGAGGGTGAGGAGGTGTGAACACAAGGAGAGGCTATAAAATTTGATTATCATCACATGGCAAATCCTAAAAGGCTGCCCTTTTATAGATCCTTGATTTGAATTCAAATTTAAACCAATTGGGATAAAATGACTGGTTGTTATCTCATAACAACTCATTCTATTTAATCTGATTTTTTTCTAAGAAATTAGGTCTAAATGGTATGTAATCCCTCCCAAATAGATAAGTAAAGTGGGCACCAACACTTGGCAGCCACTTGATCTCATCCAAGCAAGAGAGAGAGGGGTGTGTGCCCTCTCTCTCTTCTCCTTATGCTAAAACCAGAGAGGGGTGTGTGCCTATCTCATTCCTCCATATGGATTTCAATGGTGAGTGCATTTGGAATATGCCAAGGTGTGTGCCCCTCTTGATCTCATCCAGAGGAGACATCCGCCCCTTCCATAAAACCTGCATCAAGTTAAGAGAGAGAAAGAGGAAATGAACCAACTAATTGGCTTGATCCAATCCTATTGAAGTGCCCAAAGTGGTGCCCCTCTTGACCCAAATAGATTAAGTTAGGAATAAAGCAATTGACTTGATATAAATGTTATCCAATATGGAATCAAGTCCAAAGAAGAAATTTGGGTTTAACTATGTGCTAGCATGGTGTGCCTAAACCTAATAGGATTTTATCAAATTCTAATCCAATTGTGACTTCACAAGCTCAATTGGATCAATCCAAGATTAAATTCTTTATTATGTGACCTTATAGGTTCAATTCTGTCTAATAGTAAGATATATTATGATCTCCATCACAGTATCATTGAAACCCTTTCCATGGGTTGAAATAATTTCAACTCACACCCATCAATGATCATCGATTCAGTATAATCCTAGTGAGCTCTCATAATCCATCAGTGATATGTAGCAATATGTAGTGACAAGTCAGCAGAACCGAAGAGATGAACGTCAATGTACAGTTACCGTGTGATTCGGTTCTTCTATCATGAGTCATGATAGGGCTGAAGTCAAAGATAACTCATCAAACTTGATCTCTGTCATACGTTAGAATCAATCGATTCGAGTTTGATATGAAATCTTATAGAAATACCTTTCCATCATTCACACTGCCATAGCTATGGACTTTAGGACTGAATCTCATGATCTACATAGGACTATTTTCTTCTATCGAGATTGATAGATCCCATCTTGATGCGATCCAATTTCTACAATGAATATACTGCAACCAACATATACCTCAAGGCTCCATATGGCTAGGAGATTGAGTTATGGTGTAGTCAAACTATAGCACCCTCAAGGTGAACTACTGATGCATCTTAGGTCAGAGAATAAATACACTACTATAGCTATGAGTATGTCACGATGAGAAGATAGATATCCTATGACTACTCAAGATTGGTCACGCTCAATATCCTTGTTCATAATAAGCACTTGCACTTTTGCTCTGGTGTCTCCATACCATAGATTCAAGACTCATCTATCCTAAGAAAATGATCATGCACCAATCTTTCTAGATCAATCACCATCTCCATGATGATCCTACAATCGAGAGCATTTATGAGTTAACTAATAATAATACATGTCTCAAATTCTCAATTTTTGAGAATATATGTTATCATACCCATTAACTTAATGAATGATTCACAGATATAATAAACATAGATGTAAATAGATAAAATCTAATTTATTAATATATAAAAATTAATTATAAATTAAACCTCTAGAGTGGATATATGTGTCCACCAATCTGACTTCTAAGGCATACATCTAGCAAACTCTCACTTGATCTAAAGTCAATTGGCCATACACCTAAGCTCCATCTTCTAAAGGTGAGCTTTAGTCTTCTATTGGCTCAGCAGCTTGGTCAGCAGGTCAACCACATTCTCTGTAGAGTCGACTCTCTGTACCTCGACGAACTTCTTCTTAAGGTATTTACAAATGAAATGAAATCATCGCTCAATGTGCTTGAACTTCTGATGAGATCTCAGTTCCTTACCGAGCGTTATGATACCATTATTATCGTAGAAGAGTGAAATGGTATCTGATGGAATCACATCCAGTTTCACAATGAACTTCTTGAACCAAATCATTCCTTAGCGACCTCCGACATAGTGATGTACTCTACCTCTATGGTGGAATCTGCAATAATCGGTTGCTTGAAACTCTTCCAGCTAACCACACCACCATTACACAGAAACACAAAACTTGATATAGACTTTCTATCATCAATATTAGACATAAAGTCTGAATCTGTGTATCTCTGTATCCGTAAGTCTCATCCACCAAAGATCAAGAAGAGATCCTTAGTCCTTTTCAAGTACTTAAGAATATTCTTCACAGCAATCCAATACTCCTCATCTAGATTTGACTGATATCTACTTGTGACACTCACAACAAGAGAATTATCAGATCGAGTATATAGCATAGCATATATGAGGTCCCTATAACAGAAACATAAGGGAGCTTGCTTATATGCTGAATCTCCTCAGGTGTGCTTGGGCACATCTTCTTGGAGAGATGAATTCTATGCCTGAAGGATAACAGATCCCTCTTGGAATTCTCCATGCTGAATCACTTCAGCACTATCTCTATGTATAGTTGCTGTGAAAGATCAAGCATCCTTTAGATCTATCTCTATAGATTTTTATTATCAGAATATAGGATGCTTCTCCAAGATCTTTCATGGAGAACTCTTTGGATAACCAAACTTTTATAGAAGTCATCATCAGAATGTCATTCTCAATTAGGAGAATGTCATCTATGTACAACATGAGGAATATGACAACCCTTCCACTGACCTTCTAGAACACGCATGGTTCCTTCTTGTTCTTGGTGAAATCAAATGATTTGATCGTATCATTGAAATGAGTATTTCAACCCTGAGATGCTTACTTTAGTGCATAGATGGATCTTTGCAACTTGCAGACCTTGTGATCTCCATCACTGGATGTGAAACCCAAGACTGCTCCATATAGATATCTTCCTCAATATATCCATTCAGGAAGGTAGTTTTCACATCCATCTATCAACTCTCATAGTCATAAGCTGCTGCAACAGCAAGCAGTGTTCGAATAGACTTTAGCATGGCAACTGACGAGAAGGTCTCCTGGTAGTCAACATCTTCGTGCTGACTATATATAACCTTTAGCCACTAGCCTCGCTTTAAAGGTCTCCACATTTTCATCCGAATCGATCTTTCTCTCAAGGATCCATTTACATCCAATTGAACTATTCTTTTGATGGATCTACTAAGGTCCAGACTTGGTTGGTATGCAGTAAGTCAATTTCTAACCTCATCACTTCCAATCATTTTTTAGAGTCGATGTCTCACATCGTCTCATCATAGCTTTTAGGATCATCAATATGATCTATATCACCCATGAGGGATGTTTTCTCTACATCTTCTTTCAGTATATCCATGTATCTTTTAGGAGGATGTGAGATCCTACTGGATCTACAAGGTGGAACGGGTTCCACAGGCTCTATGACTCATTGCTCATCAGAAACACTCACTTCGAGTTGAATTTGCCTCCCACTACCTCCATCCTGGATAAAATCACTTTTCAAGAATTTGGTATGCCAGCTCACAATCACATTGTGATCCTCTGAAAGATAAAATAGTATTTCAAAGACTCTTTTGGATATCCTATAAAATGAACTCTCATAGATCTAACCTCTAACTTGTCCGTCTGTTGTCGTTTGACATAGACTGGACATCCCCAAATTCTGAAATAACTAAAATTTGACTTCTTGTCATACCATATCTCATATGGTGTGGTAGGAATAGATTTAGAGAGAATCCTTTTAATTAAGAAATTGACAGTCATTAAGACGTGTCTTCAAAGAATAAAAGGAGGTCGGTGAAGCTCATCATGGATCGAATCATATCTAATAGGATCCGATTTCTCCATTCTGAAACTTCATTTAACTGAGGCATTCCAAATGGAGTCCATTGAGATACTATGTCATTTTTTTTTTGAGGTAATCAAAAATTTTTTACTTAGGTATTCTCCTCCTCGATCTGATCGAAGTATCTTAAGTAATTTTTTAATTTGCTTCTCTACCTCACATCTGAATTTTTGAACTTTTTAAAGGCTTTAGATTTGTGTTTCATAAGAAAAATATATCCATACCATGAAAAATCATCGATAAAGATATTGAAGTAAAATAACCTCTTCTAACCGGCACATCAAATGGATTGCACACATCAATAGGTACCAGAGCCAATACCTCAATGGTCCTTTCTCCATATCCTACAAAGGGTACCTTGATCATTTACCTTAAAGGCAGGACTCACAGACTGAAATCGACTCATCCTTGAAGGAGTCTAAAAGACCATCTTTCACCAGTCTGTTAATCCTTTCTTCTCTGATATGACCTAGCTTAAGGTGCCACATATACTTTAAGTTAACCTCATCTCTAGATCTTTTAGATCCAATGGTACTCATAGTTTGCTTGGATAAATTAACTGACTCATCTGCATCAATATGCAAATAGTAGAGATTATTGATTAAGTGACCACATGCAACCATTTTATTTCTAAAATAAATGGTGCAATGGTCCTTATTGAAACTAATTTCATAATCATTCAGTGCTAAGCACAAAACAAAATCAGCTTTCTGCTCGCATTAGGCACACAGTAACAGTCCCTTAAATCTAGACAGAAACCAAATGGTAATCGAAAAGGATAGGTCCCTACAACTACAGCAGTAACTCTTGCTCTATTGCCTACTCGTAGAGTCATCTCTCCTATCCTCAACCTTCTATATTCTTTAAGATCCTACATTGAAGTGCACAAGTGTACATTAGAACTAGAGTCTATTATCAAATTGGTAGTAGAAGAAATCATTAGGTTAGTGTCCATCATGAGCAAGTCTGACATACCTTCTAAGGGTGTGTGTCTTGAACTCTTCAAGGTCCCCATCGATATTTCCTAGTCTAAGATACAACCTAGCTTCTCAGAACTTAAAACACTTTTCAAGTTCATTAGCTAATCCTTACAGTTGGAACCTAACAGTCAGTTGATTTCAAAGATGCGGGCTAGACGATTAGAAGTAGATAATTTTCTATAGAGAGAAAAAGTTTTTAATTAGACTTTTGTCATTGATTTTAATTGTTTTAGAAAATTTATTTTAAAAATAAACTTAGCTCCCACTAATTCTATGGAGCTCCCATTATTTCTTCAGATCCTAACACTCCTCGGGTTAGGAAGTGGAAACTCCTTCGCGAGCTAAGTGGGAGCTAAGTTCTATGTCAGGTGGGATCAAGTACTGCGGTTCCACCAATTGGCACACCATCTCACATGATAGATTTTGATAAATGTGTCAACCAATGGATAGATAACTCTTACCCAATGCTTCTCAAGCAAATTGTAGCAGACTTGGTCTCTAAGTCCTGAGATCTCACCTGATAGATTTTGATCTCATTCCTTAGTTAAGTTAGACCCACTATTGAGCGCAAATGAAGCTGTCATTGAACCCTCACCTGACAGATCTTGGATCCAACCTCATCTCCACCCCGCATATAGAGTAGTTGCTTCTCCCCTGATGTAACTGAACCACTGTATTCAGTCAAGAACAATCAATATCGGAGAGGGCACGGCACTCTACAATGGTGGAAGATCCCTCGACTTAATATTATTGAGGAGGTTTAAATTTAAGTCTTATCCTTAATTAGTCATAACAGTTATGACTAACCTAGTGGTATGGGCTAGCTCGAATCATAAGGCAAGCTAATTCAAAACTTAATCGCCCAAGTTGGCCAGATAACTATGAGGGAGGGTTGCAGATGCTTGCCTTAGACACATTTGTTCATGGCCAGGTAAGCATGATCCCAATTAAAAATCACGATCGAGACTTGTCTTAGACACTAATAGTCAATTAGAATTGAACAGGTCAGCCTAGACTCGAGCTTGAACTACTGAGCCAAATTAGATCTTTGAGTTGATCAACAACATATGGTTGTTCATCGATTTGACCAATCTACAACTGTTGGTTGGTCATGAGTACACTTGACCCAGTCCTAATCAACTTTTGATTCAATTTGATCAATCAGTCAAACTAGACCTAATTGAGCTACCCACACCCATAACCCCATATTTATGTAATAAATTAGATCTTAAATTCTCAATTTTAGATCTCATTAATTTTATGTCTTAATTTTTAATTAAGTGCATTATGAACATGAATTAGTTTAGATGTCGAAATAATTTCAGATCTAAGCTACATTTCATTTTGTATCTCATACAAAAAATCTGTTCATAGAAATGAGTCGACTCATCCTGAACTCGAGTCGACTCATTACAGTGAGTCGGCTCAACTCTGAGACTGAGTCGACTCACTTATGACGAATAGAACCCTATACCTCAATCTGCACAACTGAGTCGGCTCATCAACAAACTGAGCCGACTCACTAGGGTCTCAAGTTGACTCGAACAAAAATGAGTCGACTCCACAGACGTGCCAGCCACAGATTTTAATATTTCGAAAACATATATGCATCATCAAAGTTCTAATTTAGACATAAAATATATTTCAGATCTAAACAACTTAAACATGCATCAAAAACAAAGATCCACTTTTCGATATTCTTCTTCATGAGATATTATAAGCGGCACCCCTACACGCCATAAGAGAATCCATCGATTGGGCATGAGACAGACTTTAATCCTTGCTTCCTCTTATGATCGGATAGCTATGGTGATGTATCCATTCCGAATACTAGGCTACTAAGGCAATAGACTAAATCTACATATCTCGTATGTATGATTCAATCTACATATCTCATATGCATAACTAGATCTAAATATCAAATATTAATACATAAAACAATATGATTTAGATTTAATCTTGAACATGCTGTTTTAATCTAGAACTTCTTTAAATCTATGATCAACTTTAGATCTCATCTGAAAATAAATCTAATTTAGATCTATAATCACAACAACCTGACTCTAATATCAGTTGAAGAGTCGAGTTGCATACTGGATCGATTAAACTTAGACACAGCGAATTTCAAAAATAAAAAAATGATCTGGCATCCGATCATATATCTAAATCAGATTAACAAGCAAGAAATCAGCATATAGAATAGGTTATGACAATCTCATTATCACCTTGCATGGGTAGATGAACACTGCAATCTGAATATTGTGGATCTGAAGGAGGTTCGTTGTTGAGCTGCATGCGTGTCCGGCCTCCATAGATATCCAACGGGATCGATCTTGGATCAGCTTTTTTATAAGCCTTTTTGGATCCTAAATCAACTCTTGATCTTCTTTCCTCGATTTCAACTCTTAAGACTTCCTTGGCACAAGAGGAACTTGTCTAACAACCTTAGACAAGTGGAGATAGGGATGCCCAACTCTTTGGGCATTGGATAGAGTGGAGAGGGTGAGGAGGTGTAGACACAAAGAGTGGCTATAAAAATCTGATTTTCGTCATATAGCAAATCCTAAAAGGCTGCTTTTTTATAGATCTTTGATTTGAATTTAAAATTCAAATCAATCCAGATAAAATGATTGGTTATTATTGATAAGTGCATAAATTTATCCATAAAAATATTAATTTATAAATAAATTATTTTATTTTTTAAATTAATATTTTTCATATATTTTATAGGAAAGAGATGTATCAACAAGAAAAATCTGATTTGCAAGTTAAAAAGGATCAAATGGGACCCATGTGGCATGAGAAATGGTACTGGTTGTGGCAAAAGCAAAGGGTCCATGGTGTGCACAACCCATGACATTAGCTTTTACCTTAGGATTTGAGCATTTAAAAAAAGGAGTGGGATCTATGGGCTTTATGCTGCACTAATTGCATGAAGTTAGAGAGGAGAAGCTGAAGTGAACCCATGACGTGAGCTTTTACCTTAGGGTTTGAGCATTTAAAAAAGAAGTGGGATCCATGGGCTTTATGCTTTATTAATTGCATGAAGTTAGAGAGGAGAAGCTGAAGCATATGTAGACTAGGGGTGGTACTCGGATCAAATTCGAACATAAATATATCAGGTCAATGCAGGTGATATTAAAAAATTATCAATTTAAATTTGATTTATTTATTAAATAGATTAAAAATTTAAATTGAATTTGATCTGTTTATTAAACAGATAATTCGATTCGATTTATTTAATTTATTTATTAAATAGATGAAATTAGATTAAACAGATTAAACGGATTAAACAGGTTAAATGATCAGATTAAATAAATCAGAAACAGATTAAATAGATTTTAAATAGATTAAATGGATCTTAAATAGATTAAACAGGTTAAACAGATCAGATTAAATGAGTCAGAAATAGGTTAAATAAATTAAATGAATTATCTGATTCAATTTGATCTGAATATTAAATGGATTAAATAGATTAGATATCTAAAATTTAAATTTGATTTAATTATTAATAATTAAATTGATTGATCTATTTATGATCTAAATTTATTTATGATAGATCAATATGAATCGAATTGATGGGTTGAATCATATTTTGCCAACTTTATGACCTTGGACGCAGACTATCATTTTGTGTGCGCGTTGAAAGGAAATAGGACGCAGGAAGCCTGCAAGTGGCCTTTGAACTTTGAATTTAACCAGGAATAAAGGAAGGGGGACCTACTTGGATATGGGCGCTTCACGTGGCTGGACGCGATATGTGGCACGAAGCCACAAATGAGCGTGAAGTGGCTGCACGTTGGGCACGAATCCATTGGGAGCTGAAGTGGGACTGTGTGGAAATAAAAAGGCTAGTGGCTACGCAGAAGAAGAAGGAAGGGATGCGGATGCGGATGCGGATGCGGACATAGGGACCTACATGCAGTTGATGCAAGCGTGCGGAAAAGGAAGGATGGAACACGGCTAGGTTTCTTCATGTGGAAAAAATATCAGCAACCGTTGCAAATGCAAGAAAAAAAAATTTAGAATTCATTTAGAATGTCAACTTTTGCCTTATTTTTCTTGATCCTTCAATCTCATCCATCTATTTCTAGCCTATATTTTTTCTTAGTCCCACATCTGAGAAAATAAAATCTCCTCCCCCAGAGAGCTTATAAAAAATCACATACTCCCTATTGAAGAGCATCTGATCTTTTCTCAAGCTTTAGTATTCGCAGGTTTTGTTTACCCAAAATTCTGTGTGCACTTCTCCTTGGTCTCTAAGCCCCTTGTTTCCACTTTCTTCCATCCTTCTAATAGACGAGAAGGAAAGTCAGCCAGAGAGAGGTTGGAAGCCAAGTTCTGTGGGAGAGTTTTATTTTATTTTATTTTTATTTTCTGTTCCAATTTCAAACCTTATTAATGGCTTAGGAGTAAAAAAATTTGTATCAAAATTTTTATTTAGCAATGAATTAGTTTTTCATTTCCTTCTATTTAATTTTTATAATTTAATTTCTATAATAGAGTAGTTTAAATTTCTGCATCTTTTAATTCTGTAATTTTAATTTTCGTAATTTAAATTCCAGCAAGTAGCACATGATTTTTTTTTCGGATTTCAAATCAAATTATGTTTAGCTAATCAATCTCTCTGGGGTTTGCGATGAAACTAAACCATGAATAGAAATCTTCTTCTTTAAATTTTCTTTATACTTTAATTTTAAAAGTCCTCCTCCCTTCTTCTCTTTTGCCAAAAGACTTGATGGGCTATAGTTGGATCATAATCCTTTCATAGTTCATACTTGATTTGGTGCAAGAGGGGATGATAGATAGAAGGCTACAAATCTATAAATTCTTTCTTTTATTTTTATGAAAAAGCTTGATGGGCTATAGTTGGGTTTGAGCTCCTTCGTAGCCTATACTTGGGTAACACGAGAAAAAAAAAGAAAAGTCTTTAATTAGGATGAAAGTAAAAGTTTGATGAATCATAGTTGAGTTAAATCTCTTCATGATCCACACTTGTTCATATTTTACACCTTAATCAAGAGATATTATAAGAAAACCATAGAAAGGCCTCCTAATTCATTAGTCTGATGGATTCAAAAGCCCCAGATCTTTTAGATCATTTATCTTTACAATTAATTAATTTACTACTTTAGTGGTTAGTAATCCAACAAACCAATTCTTCTCCTCTCTGTTAAAGCTCATTTGAGCAATATTTGAACACAACTTAAACACTCAATTTCTCATGGGATCGATCCATACTTGTCGGATAAGCTATATTGCACACCATGTACTTACGATAAATTTAAGACACATCAATTATCTCATAATAACTCATTCCATTTAATCTGATTTTTTTCAAGAAAATCAGGTCTAAATGGTATGCAATCCCTCCTAAATAAGTAAGTAAAGTGGGCGCCAACACTTGGCAGCCACTTATCTTTATCCAAGTAAGAGAGAGAGGGAGCGTATGCCCTCTCTCCCTTCTCCTCATGCTGAAACCAGAGAGGGGCATGTGCCAGTCTCATTCCTCCACAAGGATTTTAGTGGTGAGTGCACCTAAAACATGTCAAGGCATGTGCCTCTCTTGATCTCATCTAGAGGTGGCATGCGCCCTTCCATAAAACCTGTGCCAAGTCAAGGGAGAAAAAAGAAATGAACCAACTAATTGGCTTGACCCAATCCTATTGAGGCACCAAAGTGGTGCCCCTCTTGACCCAAATAGATTAGGTTAGGAATAAGGCAATTGACTTGATATAAACGTTAGCCAATAAGGAATCAAATCTAAAGAAGAAATTTGGGTTTAACTATATGCTAGTATGGTGTGTCTAAACCCAATAGGATTCACCAAATCCTAATCCAATTGTAACTTCACAAGCCTAATTGGATCAATCCAAGATTAAATCTCTTATTATGTGACCCCATAGGTTCAATTCTGTCTGGTAGTAAGATATACCATGATCTCCATTATAATATCATTGAAACTCTTTTCAATGGGTTGGAATAATTCTAACTCATACCCATCAATGATCATCGATCTAGTATGATCCTAGTGAGCTCTCACAATCTATCAGTGATATCTAGCAATATGTAGTGGCAAGCCAGCAGAACTGAAGAGATGAATCTCAATGTGTAGTTACCATATGATTCGGTTCTTCTATCATGAGTCCTGATCGGACCGAGGTCAAGGATAACTCATCAAACTTTATCCCTGTCATATGTTAGAATCAATCAATTCAAGTCCGATGTGAAATCTTATGAAATACATTTCTATCATTTACACTACCATGGCCATGGGCTTTAGGACTCAATCTCGTGATCTATATAGGACTACTCTTCTATCGAGGTTGATAGATCCTATCTTGGTGTGATCTAATTCCTATAATAAATATACTACAACCAACATATACCTCAAGGCTCCATATGGCTAGAAGATTGAGTTATGATGTAGTCAAATTACAGCACTCTCAAGGTGAACTGCCAATGCATCTCAGGTCAGAGAACTATACACACTACTATAGCTATGAGTATATCACTGACCAGAAGATAAATATCCTTATGATTACTCAGGATTGATCATATTCAGTATCTTTATTCATAACAAGTACTTGTACTTTCGCTTCGATGTCTCTACACCATAGATTCAAGACTCATCTATCCTAAAAAAATGATCATGCATCAATCTTTCTAGATCAATCACCATCTTCGTGATAATCCTATGATCGAGAACATTTTATGAGGTAACTAATAATAACACATATCTCAAATTCTCAATTCTTGAGAATATATGTTATCATACCCATTAACTCAATGGATAATTCACAGACACAATAAATATAGATGTGAATGGATAAAAATCTAAATTTTATTAATATATAAAATTTAATTATAAATTATGCCTTTAGAATGTGTACATGTGTCAGCCAATCTGACTTCTAAGACATTCATCTAGCAGTTTTCTATTTTTTATAACTAAATAAATGCTTTCAATCTTTATTTCTTTTATGTTTGATTTCTGAATAAATTATGTAAAGGTGGGATGGATTATGATCTTAATAAGATATGATCCATGCTCAACATAGATGATTAATTTAGAGATTTTATATTTACGTAACCTATTAGGATCTGTGCAACTTAATCGTTGGATAGCCTATACTTGTGGATGGGCCATGATCTTGATAGAATATGGTTCATACTCGGTAAGATAGCCTATGTTAGGAATTTGTTTGCATGACTCCTAATCGATTATAAATGTTAATTGCTTAGATTAGAACAAATATCGAAATTTATGTTTATGATCATCTAAAAATTTGAAGATATCTTTTTATCATATATATCTCTTAATTTCATCTTTGATTTAAATTAGTTAGTTTTAATTAAAATATTACCAACTTTTAAGAATCAAATTTTTCTTTTGCTTTGTTAATTACATCTCAGCCCTCTGATCCCTATGCATACGATCCTAACTCATCCTATCTAAATAGTTTGAGTTGGTTTTTATTTTTAACCACCCATAATAGTGATCAATAGGCATTCTTATGTTCCAAAAGGCATTTCGTGTGGTCCACGCATGGTTTCATGCAGTCCACACGTGGATGTGTGTGATCGGACGGCGATGGGTGCATGCAGGCATGATCGGATGGCCACGAGCCCTTGCAAGGTTGATCAGGTAGCTAGAAGGATTCAGGAGTCCTAACAAGAGTTGATTTTAGGTCTTTTAAATGGAGCCTGATGGCCTATGAGCAGGTAGTAGCGGCTGGAAGTAGTGAGTAGTAGCTAGAGAGTCTCATTGGGGGGTTTTGAGAGCACTATAAGATTTTTTATGCTTCTTGCTGAGAGAAAGATTGATGTATGAGGATTCAGAGGGTGTGATCTCTTCTTATATTTATTCTTTTTTTCATAGTAAAGCTTGCATGTCCTATGGAGGTAAGTCTTAGACTGATCTACGTATTTGATTGTGTCTTTATACATCTCTCTTCTTTCTTTCTATTAGGGTATCAACATCATTACCAACGATTGCAATCTTGGATGAGGGATCTGTATTCTACACTTATGAGGGATCCTTCCAATAGTTCGATCACCAAAGATCCTCCAATCACTCATCTCGCTTCTTTCCCATTAGGACTGATATCAGATCAGATACAGATTGAATACCAGCATATCCATATGTATATTTGTTTTGTCTGACGAATACAAATATGGATACTGATATTATTTGGATGTAAAATTTATATCCATATTTATTTTAAATAGATATGGATACTGTTGGGTATAAGATACCCTCGGCCGAAGTTTCCGACAGGTGGCACCCATCCAGGCTTCCCGAAGGTGGATCTTGCGGACGCCTGTCGGATTACTCCAAGTGCCCCGGGGCTCTGATTGCCTGCCGACTTCCTACGGTGCCCATCGAGCTCCGTTATCGACCGATCTCCTACAGTGACCGACATCAGGCTGAACTCCTTTCAGGATTTATCAACGGCCGAACTTTTCCCAACAACAGGTCACTGCTAGCGCCAGACCTCGGCCGAGCTCCTACGGGAGTGAGCAGATTCAACCGGACTCCTACGGGAGCCTGCCCGCCTCAGCCGAGCTCCTACGGGAGTGAGCAGATTCAACCGGACTCCTACAGAAGCCGG
>KE506666.1:64369-77636 GCA_000441515.1 Elaeis oleifera | reverse complement strand
TTTTTTTGTTTGGGCTGGCTGATTCTGGAACATGGGCCTGGGCTGGGTCCTCACAATTATACTCAAAGGCTATTAACAACAAGCCATTCTTGCATGATTTTGAGTATTAAAATCTATTTTGCAAAAGAATGATTCATAATCCCTGAGATCTTTCTTGCTTGATCACCCTACTATTAATTTAAAATTTATTTTCTTGTTTATTTAGATTTTTAAACAATGATTTCAGTGCACATAAAATTTTAAATCCTCTTTTGCTTTACAATTTTAAACACAACCATCTAAGTTTTGTGTGGATCGACCGGCCTCATCCTATTCTACAGAACTAGAAGATCGGTAAAAAATAGTATCTTTGATCGCTTTCATGATAAGAGTGCATCAAAATTTTGGCACCATTGTCGTTGGATCATTTGCATGGTTGTGTTGACTAAGCATAAGAAAAAAATTTACTGCTTATTATTTCTAATGATTTACTATTTTTCATAGATTAGAATAATTTACTGTCTTGAAAGTAGATTTGATTTCTTACTTTATTTGTAGGTTACCTAGTTGCCTTTTAATTTTAGCATTATTTACTTTCCTTTTAGTAGATTTTCTAGATCTTCTCTTCCTTTTATCCTGAATCTAGATTTCTTTCTCTTTTAGTTAAATTCTTTTTTTCAAACTTAATCACTGGAACTTATTTTTCGCAAAATCAAAAGACAAAATCTTAATCCTAAAATAATTAACATCACATAATATTTAACTAACATAGAGAAACTTATTAAATCTTAAAAGCTTCAACCTGTATTGGACATCTTTCTTGTATTTGCATTGCATACTCATAAATACCTTAAAGGTACTTAACCTTATTAAACAACATAAGGTGGAAATTTTATCACCCTCCCTTGGCCCACAAACCATAACCCTACATTTACAATGACCTAAACCTTAACTTAAATTAATTAGACGTTAGTCCTTAAGGACTCTCGAGCTCAATAGGACAAGGGACCCTAAGAGTTGGATCGAGTTAGGATTAGTCATTTTGACTGGTGTCTAGAAAAGTTGTTCAAGGACAAGATCTCGAAGGAAGGTGGTTATTTAATTAGTTTCATTCACTTGTCTGGTCAATTTTAATTAGTATCTAAGGAAAGCAATAGGGGACCTCCACCAACCTTAAATTTATCTAACTAGTTGAGTGGCTGACCTTTTACTTGGAGGGCTTAAAGGCAACCTTAGTAATTAAGAGCTGTCTAGATCTAGGATAACTCTTAGCTAGGATTGACTTTCTAATTTGATTGCTAATCCACAATTTAAACCTAATTAAAACATTCTTCTCTATCATCTCTAGATTTAGGACTCCTTAGGACTCATCTTTAGAACTCTCTTCTCTTCTATCTCTCCTTCCTCTTCTCTCTTCGTCCATAAAAAAAAAATTAGAAGAGGATTGTTCTGATCTAGACCCTTTAATTGCATATCTGAATAATCAGAACAATCCAAGATGGATCTCAATAGTAGATTGGATGAGCTATCCTGCAGATTAGATCATCTAACAACCATCAAACACTCTTCCTATCCATCTTATCTTCCTGTGCAATAAGTTTGTGCAATATGTTTGAGTCCCACTCACTTTATGAGTGAACTCCCAGCTGCATACTGATTTTCTGAGTCTATGTATAAGCAAGTTCATCAAGATCAAATCCAAACGGCCTACAGACTAGAAAATAACCCATACTTAAATGCCTATAATTCAGACTTGGGGGCACAACCAATTTTTTTATGAAACCACAACCAGTGGTTACCCCGATGACACAAAGACCTACATTTGTGGATGCACATTATAGCAATATGCCCTACCCTCGATATCAATCTTCTCCAACTAACTATGATCCAACTTTTGAAGAGAGATTTCAGCAAGCATTAGATAGGATAGAACTTCACAATCAACGCAACAATCAGATCTTGCAATCTTTAAAAGAACTAAAAATCCAAACCAAGCAGAGGGATGATGTTGCCCCAAAGGTTTAATTTTGATGAGCATAAAATATTTGAAAGGGATACTAATAATTTGTATCTTTGAAGATTTTTAAAAATTAATTTCAAGAGATGCAAGAAATTTTGATTTGTAAAATATTTGGAGATGGCCAAAGTAACAAATTTATCAAGTTGGAGATGTAATTGAAGTTTTTCCAAAGCCTCAAGATCATTCAAATTGATATCAAATCATTTGGAGATAATTTCAAAATTTTTGAAAGTCTAAAATTGAAGAAAAGCAAGTTTGGGCAAAAAAGGGCAACCCCTAGGTCGACCTCTTTTGAATGGCGTGCCGGCATGCAAGATTTCTAGAGTGGCATGCAAAAAGGGAAGGCCCTTGGGACGTTCCATGTGAAAAGGAGCGACCCCTAGGTCGTCCCTTGCTGTTTCTGAGCCGAAACAGAAAGCTGTTTCTTGACTGAAGAAAAAAGGACGACCCATGGGATGACTCTTTTCCAGGGGTAGACCTAAGAGGGGCCCCTACGACGAAAAAATCTATAATGGCTAGTTTTCAGTTCAATTTTGGCGCATTAAATACTTTTTAAATCCTCTCCAACAGTTCTAAATGGCTAGTAAACCCTCTCCAACATTAATTAAGGATATAAAGGCATTCAAAGGAGAGAAAAATCAACACTTATCAAGAGAAAATTGTATTCAAATGATTTTCAGCTTTCAAGTCCAAAAAAGCATTGAATTCAAGCTCAACCACTCCTCCAAGGCTCATTCAACTCTCCAATCATTCAGAGGATGTCCATTAAAGCTTCTTCTTAATTGTGCAAAGTGCCTTCATTGATTTATTATACTTATTAAGGAGCTTTGTGTATTTAACATTGTAAAATCATTCTCTTTTCTTATTCTCGTTTGTTCAAGTTTTGATAGGATTCTAAAACTTGGGAAAGGTTAATATGAACTTTGAATTAGAGTTTGTAGGATTGACTGATATCTAAAAATAAGTTTCTAGCTTGGGTAAGTTAGGGTCGGAGGCATCCGATGTTGTATTCATTTGAATACATTTAGTGGATTAGAATTTTCAAGTAGGAACTTGGAAAGTAGATGTAGGTGTAAGATTGACACTGAACCACTATAAATCTTCTTATTTGTATTGTTTTCTCTCTCTATATTTGCTCTATTGTATTGTCTCTTTTTCTTTAATTAAGCTCTTATACATTACTTGCTTCACCCACTCCACTTCACTTAAAATATCAAAAGCACATCTTGTAATTCTATTTTCACTTAAATTTTTAAAATCTAATTCACCCCTCTCCCCATTTCTGGGTTGCATAGTTGGACAACAAGTGGTGTCAAAGCCTGATACTCTAGTCTTTCTTGATTTCACCATCAAGAGCAAAAGATATATAGCAACTCAAGTTGGCACTTCACTTGTCGAGGGACAATCCACAAACCGACCTCCACTTTTTAATAGATCAAATTATACCTATTGGATAGTTCGGATGAAGATTTTTATTCAAGCTCTTAACTATGATCTATAGAGTATCATAGTGAATGGACCTCACTCATCCACAAAACTAATTGATGGGAAGGATATTCCCAAACTTGAAAATGAGTGGGATGAGTTTGACAAGATGGCTCAACTCAATGCAAAAGCTATGAATATTTTATACTGTACACTAGATGTAAATGAGTTTAATAGAATTTCAATATGTAATTCTACTAAGAAAATATGAGATAGACTAGAGGTAACTTATAAAAGTACAAATCAAGTCAAAAAGTCAAAAAATAACATGCTTGTGTACAAATATAAACTCTTTAAAATAGAATCTGATGAGTCTATTACCCAAATATTTATATATTTCACTGATATCATTAATGGGCTTAAGAGTCTTGGTAAGTCATATTCTAACAGTGATCTTGTAAGAAAGGTGCTTAGGTCTCTACCAAGAATATGGGAGGCGAAGGTCATGACGATTCAAGAGGCAAAGGACCTAAATGTCTTATCTTTGGAGGAGCTTCTCGGATCGCTTATGATACATAAACATACCATGAGGCAGCACAGTCAAGAAGAGACTAAGAAGAAAAAGACTATTGCTCTCAAATCCATTGTTCAAGAAGAGAAAGAATTGGATCAATCAAAAAATGATGATGAAGATGAAGAACTTGCATTCATCACTCGAAAATTCAAGAAGTTCATGAAGAAAGGAGGCAAGGAGTAAGAAAAGTCCATTAACCAAGGGAAGCCAAGCAAAGAGAAAGACAAAGAGCAGCCCTTATATGTTATGAGTGTAAAAATCAAGACACTTTAGATTTGAATGTCCTCAACTCAAGAAGGCCCTTAAGAAACTCAAAAAGAAAGCCATGGTGGTTACTTGAAATGATAGTGATGAATCAAGCTCCGATAATGACATCCATAAAGAAGCTAATCTTTGTCTCATGGCACATAAAATGAGGTAACTTTTAAACTCTTCAATGAATTTATTTTGATGAACTGTAAGAGACTTTCTATGACCTATTAGATGATCCAAAGAAGTTAGGATTAAAGAACAAAGAGCTGAAAATGCAAAATCAATATTTACTCAAAGAAAGGAAGTTGTTTCCACTAAAAATAGAAATTTAATCCAAGAAAATCAACACTTAAAAACTAAAGTAAATAAATTGAAATCAATTGTAGATAAGTTCACTTTAAGTTCAAATAAACTACATGATCCTTGAAAATCAAAGGGCTGTTTATAACAAAGCTGGCTGGTCTTAATTATAACCCTCTAAAGAAATAGAAATTTCTGAAAAATATATTTGTGAACTCTCCTCAAGATAAAGTTTATGTTTCAGCTGTGATAAATTAGGTCATAAATCATATACATACTCTTCTAACAAATTTGGTAGCTCTCATGTGAAGATGATATGGGTTCCAAAAAGAACCATTATGACTAACCAAAAAGGACCCAAGAAAGCTTGGGTACCTAAAGTTAAATTTTAATTTCTATGTAGATGTGTCTTATATCTCAAGGATTAAAGAGAAGATAGTATCTTGATGGTGGATATTTAAGATACATGATCGGTGATGAATCTCCATTCATCACTCTTGAAGCAAAAGATGGAGGGATGGTCATTTTGGAGATAATGGCAAAGAAGATCATCTGATTAGGTAACATTGATATCACTCCTCCATATTTATTGAAATATTTATTGGTAGATAGTCTCAAGCAAAATTTTTTAAGCATTAGTCAACTTTGTGATAAGGATTTTAAAGTTATTTTGAATCCACTATGTGCATTGTAACTAGCTCTAATGATAGTGGCATTAGATTCATTGGATATAGGCATGGTATTTACATGGTAGATTTAGATGATCTATCCTTACAAAATATGAAATGTCTAGTAGCCATGAATATCAAAATTAATGAGACTACTTGGCTTTGACACCGTAGGCTTACACATAAGTATGCATTCTCTTTCTAAGCTCATCAAGAAGGATTTGGCTATTGGTTTACCTAAATTAAATTTTAAAGGATAAATTTGTGATGCATGTCAACTAGGCAAATAAACTAGAGTTTCATTTAAATCTAAAATATTATTTCAACTTCTAGGCCATTGAATTATTGCATATGGACTTGTTTGGATCTACTAGAACTACAAGCTTAGGTAAAAAAGTTATGGTTTTGTTATTACCGATGATTTTTTTCGATTTACATGGATTTTATTTTGACGCATAAGGATGAATCTTTTTCAGCTTTTACCAAGTTTTATCGAAAAATTTCAAATGAAAAAGATCTTTCAATTGTTAAAATTTGTAGTGATCATGACATCGAGTTTGAAAATCAAGATTTTGAAAAGTTTTATGATAAAAAAGATGCTGATCATAATTTTTCTACACCTAAAATACGCTAACAAAATGGGATAGTAGAAAGAAAGAATAGAACTCTTAAAGAAATGACACATACCATGCTATATGAAAGCAACCTTCCAAAGTACTTTTAGATGGAGGCAATTAACACGGTATGTTATATTTTAAACCATACTTTAATTAGATCAATTTTAAAGAAACACATTATGAACTTTAAAAGGAAGAAAACCCAACATTACATATTTCATATTTTGGTTGCCGGTGTTTCTTTAAATAATGGTAAAGATAAGTTAGAAAATTTGATGCTAAATCTGGTGAAACTATTTTCTTAGTTATTCTACTTCTAGTAACATATTTAAAATTTTAACAAAAGATCTTAATTGTAGGAGAATCGGTGCATGTTGTTTTTGATGAGACCAATGATCTTCCATCAAGAAAGAAAGTTGTTGATGATGCAAATCAAATTGAAGAAGGAATAAAGGAACTCACCCTAAAGGACTCAACCATAAACAATGAGAAAGAGCATAAAGATGATCATGATGATGAGGATGAAAAGCAGCAAGATCAACAAGAGCAAGCTCAAGATATACATGATCTTCCAAAAGAATGAAGATATGTCCACAAGCACCCCAAAGAACTTATAATTGGTGATCCTATACATGGGGTAAGAACTCGATCTTCTCTTAGAGATATTAATAATTACTTTATTTTGTCTCTCATTTTGAACCAAAAATCATTGATGAAGCCGAAAAAGATTATAATTGGATTAATACAATGCAAGAAGAACTCAATCAATTTGAAAGAAATAATGTATGGATCCTAGTAACTAGACCTAAAGATCATCCTATAACTGGAACTAAGTGGATATTTAAAAATAAGCTAGATAAAATAAAAATATTATTAGAATAAAGCAAGATTAGTAGCTAAAGAGTGTAATCAACAAGAAAGAATTGATGTTAATGAGACTTTTGCACCTATAACTAGGTTAGAAGCCATAAGACTCTTGTTTGCCTATGCATGTTTAATGAACTTTCAGTTATTTCAAATGGATATAAAAAGTGCTTTTCTAAATGATTTTATTATGGAAGAAGTATATGCAGAGCAGCCCCCTAGTTTTGAAAATCATACTTTCTCAAACCATATTTCAAATTAAATAAAGATTTATATGGTTTGAAATAAGCACCTAGAGCATGGTATGAAAGACTTAGTAAATTTTTGTTTGAAAATAATTTTTTAACAGAAGAAGTAGATACCACTCTTTTCACAAAAAGAAAGCTTGATGATATTTTGTTATACAAATATATATTGATGATATCATATTTGGGTTACTAATAAAACTTTATATCAAGATTTCATCAAGCTTATGCAGAGAGAGTTCGAGATGAGTATAATCGGAGAACTTATATTCTTTCTCAAACTTCAAATTAAACAAATAAAAGAAGAAATCTCCATTTACCAAAGCAAGTATACAAGAGAGCTATTAAAAAGATTTGAGATGGAGATCTCCAAGAGCATTGACACATCTATGAGCCCTTTATGCAAACTAGATAAGGATGAGAATGGTAAGAGTATTGATTTAAAGCTTTATAGAAGTGTGATAGGATCTTTATTATATCTTACTGCTAGTAGGCCTGATATCATGTTCATTATTTATATATGTACAAGATTTCAATCTGATCCCAAAGAATCACACTTAAATGCTGTTAAAAGAATCTTAAAATATTTAAAAATTCAAACTTTAGGCTTTTGATTTTTTAAACAATCATCTATAGATTTAATAGGATATTCAGATGCAGACTTTGCTAGATGTAAATTAGACAGAAAAGTACCAGTAGAATTTATCAATTTCTTAGAGTAAACTTAATCACATAGTTTAGTAAAAATAAAATTCAGTGATATTATCTATGATCGAGGTCGAATACATTACAGTCGGAAATTATTGTGCTCAAATCTTGTAGATTAAGCAACAACTCGAAGACTTTAGTGTGAAACTTAATAACATTTTCATAAGATATGATAATACTAGTGTAATTATTCTAACCAAAATCCTATACAACATTCAAGATCCAAATGCATAAAAATTAGACACCATTTTATTAGAGAACATGTTCAAAACAATGATGTAATGCTTGAATTTGTTTGTTTTGAAAAATAATTAGCTGATATTTTATAAAACCATTAAGTGAAGATAGATTTTGTGAAATTAGAAGAGAACTAGGACTTTTGAATTCTTGCGCTTAGTGCTATCTCTTTGATCTCATTAGATTTTTCTTTCAATTCTTTTGGATATATTAATGTAATCACTTCTTATAATCATGCTTTGAAAATTAATGAAAATATGACATCTTTTTGAAAATTAAGTGTGCTTAATGATTGTTAGTTGTCTGATATTTATACTTATTTACTTGATGCATTGTATACTCTATTTATAAATCTAAGAAGGAGAAAAATGTAAAGCTCATTCTCTTAAAATCAGCTAATTATGCATAATTTGAAAGAAAAGGGGAGGATCAAGAAAATAAATTATCTAGCATTTATTATGAAAAACAAAGGGAGAATATATTATTGGAAACATTAAAAGAGAAATATACTTTGTAACTAAATAGAAGAAATTATTTTAGAAGCAAATAAAAAAATAAATTATTGATGATCATTTGTCTTGATCTATTTGTGCACTCTTGTTGTTCTATTCATTTGATGTATTTTAAAAATTATTATTATACATAAAAAAATTATTGATGAATATTTGTACTTTGATTAGAGCAATCATGATTTTTTTACTTTGCATGATTTGATCCTATCATCATTTTTATAATATATTAGTATCAAGCTGAATTTGAAATATATTTTGTATTCCATTATGATTGATCATTTTTTGAAATAATTTAATTTTTTTTCTTAAATCTTCAACTGGTATCAAGAAAAATTTTCAAGCAAGCAATTATTTGAGTTGATTCTCAAAATAATTGGTACAAAGATGATTATTTTAAAATTGGTATCGAGAAGATTGTTCTCAAAAAAAAAATTATACTTGGTATCAAACAACTCATTCTTGCCTTGCATTATATTGCTTCATCTTTGAAAAAAAAATATTTTAGTCTCAAATATATTTTGCATTGATACATTCTTGATATGATACTATTTGAGATAAATTCAAAAAATTTATAACTTTTCTAAATTTAATGGAATGATACCTCTTAAAGAAAGGAACATATATCTTTTGAAAGATAAAATATATCTTGTGCCTGATTTTAATACTCTAAAATCTTAAGTTTTGAATAAGCTCTATCTTCTTTGAATTTTTTAAAGCTCAAAGCATTTTTCTTTTAACTGAATTTGGGAAGTATTTTTGAATCTATACTTTTGACAAAGAGGAGTAGTGTTATCAAGTTTGTATAAAATTTAATGTTACACAAAATGAAATATATTTTTAAAACTAGCCAAGTTTGATTTAAATTTAATAAGAAAGATGTTTCATTTTCTTCACTTTCAATCCTTGATTCTTTAGAAGTCTTATTCTGAATTTGAAAGTTAAACTCAAGTTTAATCTGAAAGGGAGAGAACTCAAAATAAATTCAAAAAATTGAATATCTTTAGATTTGAGTCTTTATTTGATTTTGTTGTGGTCAAAAGGGGAGAGAGTATGTGTGATAAGTATATGCCTACAATACTTTTAATTTGGTCGATACGCTCATGTATGTGCTTGAAATGATGATAAGAAAAGAGCATATGTATATGTAGGAAATTTAGTATCAAATACGTAAAATTTAAATTTAGATAAATTGAAACTTTCATGAAGTATCTATTCACATATTTTATTTTGTCACTTCATGATTCATATTGGCAAGATAATTGAAACACATTATGTTTAGTTATTATGGATATGGTTATGTGATCCTTATTGTATATTTTTAGATTTAGATATGAATGCTATATTTTATACTATCTTGATGTATGTTTAATATTCTATTTTATTGGATGGAACTATAGATGTTTATTTTTTTTTACTGGGCTAACACTATATATACTTATGGTTGACGTACTGGACTTATGTATCTTTTATTTATATAAAGTCATGTGATTTTTTTGGCATACATTTTGAAGTAAATAAAAAATGCAACTCCTGTTGGTACTATCTTGTATATCTTATTTGGTATCTTTATTATTTATGCAGCAGATTTATTTTATATAATCAAAAAGAGGGAGTAGTTTTAATTGATGATGCCAAAAAGGAGTAGTAAATATATTGTTTGATATAAGCAACATTTTCAAAAAATAAATTTTAAAATAATGTGACTTTTATTAGCCCTATATTGCATGCTTTTGTCATTTATGCAGCAGGTTCTATCAATTTGAAAATTTTAGGGGAGTAATATTTTAATCAAAAATATAAATTTATTTCCTACATTGATGATGTCAAAAAGAGAGAGTGGTTTGGTGCAACATAGTATAAGCACAAATGTATACTGGCATACATGACCCTTAGCTCCTTTAAAAAAGAAATTGTCAAATAAAAGTGAATGCCTTTACAAGATGCATTAAATTGATCATGTATGCATATATCTTGATCTTTAGCTCCTTCATTTTAACTGGCACTATCTTTCTCCAATGTTAAATTTACATTAGTTTGCTTATACCCAAATATTTTGTCATCATCAAAAAGGGAGAGATTGTTGCCCTAAAGGACTACTTTTAATGAGCACAAAATATTTGAGAGGGGTACTAATGATTTGTATCTTTGAAGATATTTTAAAAGTTAATTTCAGAAGATGCATAAAATTTTGATTTGTAAAATATTTAAAGATAGTCAAAATAGTAAATTCATCAAGTTAGAGATGTAATTGAAGTTTTTCAGAAGCCTCAAGATCGTTCAAATTGATATCAAATCATTTGAAGATAATTTCAAAGTTTTTGAAAGCCTAAAATTAAAGAAAAGCAAGCTTGGGCAAAAGAGGCGACCCAAGGTTGACCCCTTCTGAATGGCACGCCGGCATATAGAATTTCTGAAGTGGCACGCAAAAAGGGGCGACTCCTGGGACATCCCATGTAAAAAGGAACGAACCCTAGGTCATCCCCTGCTGTTCCTAAGCTGAACAAAAGTCATTCTTGACTGAGGAAAAGGGCGATCCTGAATGGGTCACCCTTTTTAGGGTCGACCTAAGAGGCGCTCCCTGCGATGAAAAATCTACAACGGCTAATTTTTAGTCCAATTTTGACATATTAAATGCTTTCTAAACCCTCTCCAACAGCTCTAAACGACTAGTAAACCCTCTCTAGTATTGATTGAGGATATAAATTGCGTTCAAATAATTTTTAACTTTCAAGTCAAAAGAAGCATTGAATTCAAGCTCAACCACTCCTCCAAAGCTCATTCAACTCTTCAATCATTCAGAGGGTGTCCATTAAAGCTTCTTCTTAATTATGTAAAGTGCCCATTGATTTATTGTGCTCATTAAAGAGCTTTGTGTACTTAACATTGTAAAATTATTCTCTTTTCCTTGTTCTTATTTGTTCAAGTTTTGGTAGGATTCCAAAATTTGAGAAAAGTTAATCCAAATTTTGAATCAGAGTTTGTAGGGTTGACTTGTATCTGGAAAATAAGTTTCTATCTTGGTAAGATAGGGTCAGAGGCATCCGATGTTATATTCATTTGAATAGATTTAGTGGATTGAAATTCTCAAGTAAGAGCTTGGAGAGTGGATATAGGTACAAGATTGACACCGAACCACTATAAACCCCCTTGTTTATGTTGCTTGCTCTCTCTATATTTGCTCTATTGTGTTGTCTCTTTCTTTTTCAATTAAGCTCTTGCACATTACTTGCTTCACCCATTTCACTTCACTTAAAATTATATCAAAAGTACATCTTGTAATTCTATTTTTCACTTAAATTTTTAAAATTCAATTCACCCCCCTCCTCTTAGGTTGTGTAGCTAGGCAACAGAGGAGGGAAGAGAGTTGCCTAGTCAGCTCGAGAGTAACCCTGAGGAACAATACTTAGCTAGAAGTTTTAATATCCCTATAGCTTTTCTTGAACAATTGATGATGACTCTCGAGAATGAAATAGTCATAGAACAATCTTGCATAATCAAAAAGATCAATATAGACAATTTGACTAAGGTAGAAATATTTAGAGAAGAATCAGAATGATGAGACAAACCAATTCCATCATCATCCTACCTACCTATGGTCCCATTCCCAAGTGCTCTGGAATCACCTATTCCTTTTAACGGAAAAGAAGATAAATTGATGAAATGATGAAATTAATTGAGACTTCCCAAGAACCATAAATGAATAATACTATAGAGAAAGCTACGCCAACAATTCTTCCTCAGGATTTGTTAAATTTTGGGCAGGCTCATTTTGGGGTGGACAATTGTGATGAAGATGGGTATGTTATAGAAGTAAATGACCTAGTAGATACGTCCTATCCCAAAACCACCTCATTTGGGATCAAAAAATATGAGCCACCACCTAGCCCACCAATAGCTCCCTTATTATAATCACCAACTGGTCTAGAACTGAAGCCACTTCCTAATGCACCCACTGATATTCTACCAGTAATTCCTAACTAGGAAGCCCAACTTGTACGTATTCTAAAAGCACATAAAAAAATTGTTGGGTGGGATATCTCTGAAATGAGAGAAAACAATATTGAGATTTTTATGACGGATTTTTTCTATATTCGACACTACTTTTGAGGACTACCTCCAAAATTTATCTGCGGTACTAAAATAATATATAAAGATAGAGTTGATATTAATTTGGAAAAAGTGCCAGACTTTAAACCAGGAAGGGAATATACCAAAATATATCGTATTTGAGATTGGGATTAGGGTAGATCAGGCTATTATTGAAGAAATTTTAACCATCACCTCCAATCTCAGCCCAACAAATACCATCCCTTCTTGACTTTAGTATTTTTAGACCCTGGTATAGCATGCTTGCCCAGTACACTCTTTTTGTTCGACCTAATCACCGTAAAGCATTCCATGGATGTTTTACTGCCATGATGATAAGGCCTCCTGATTGATCCTATCCTTTTGAAATATTGAAGGACATACTTAAGATTGACAATCTAAAATCACTGAAATTTGTTAATCCAATATTTGATATAGGATAGGCGAGAATCATAGCATCCGATTGAAGACGTTAAACTTAGTGCTTGTTGGAAGGCAACCCAATTTCTTAGGAGGAATCATAGCATCCGACTAAAGACATTAAACTTAGTGCTTATTGAGAGGCAACCCAATCTTTTTATTAACCTTTGCTTTAGTGATTTTCATTTTTTTTATAAGAATAATGGACCACGCCTTACGGAAGCACCCAACAATACACGAGCACACCTAGTCAGGTGACATCTCTCCTTACCTTATTTACGTGTCTTTATTTATTTTTCTTACTCCATTAAGGATAACAAAATTAAGTTGGGAGGTGGGGTAAATAAAGTAATTAAGTCC
>KE506666.1:0-10568 GCA_000441515.1 Elaeis oleifera | reverse complement strand
CTGATCGAGATTCGTGGGCTCGTATGGATGACTCCTAGAGGTCAGACGCATGTGCGGCTAGCAACATCATCCTCAAGCCCGGATCAGCAAGGTTAGAACGTCTAACTTGCAAGGTAATAGATATGATCTATTATTTAATACATACATTAGATGTAGTATAGAAACATGTTGATATGATCAACATGTAGTTCATCCTCTTTATATATTTTAATTTTTGATTTAATGCTATGTAATAGTCATGTAATAAGATCTTAGATCTAGAGATTCTCTGATTTTAGAAAATAAATTTTGATTTAGTCTTCCGCTGTCTGATCTTGAAAAAGTTTCAAGATCTAACCCTGAAACCCTAGATCTGGTTCTTTCAAGGACCACTAAAAATATAGTAGATCCACTAACTAAAGGACTTGCAAGAAGGCAAGTTATAGAATTAACAAAGAGAATAGGACTGAAGCCCATTAATTGATCATCCAATAATGGCAACCCATTCTTACTGATTGGAGATCCCAAGGAGAATATTCAACGGGTACTAACAAGTTGTTTTAGGATGATAGGAGAAGCACTAATTTAAAATTTAAAAAAGAATAATTACTCCATAGTCCTATTCTGATAATAGTGCTTTTAATGCAATGGTAAGAGGAAGGATAATTATCTTTAATAAGTTTGTAGTTAATTATGCTGGATGTTCATCTGTTATAGGCACTCTTGAAGGACTCACCTATGGGAGTGTGGTTGTGGGCCACAACCTATGGAATTGGGCTATCTTTAAAGCACTCATGGAACCAAGATACTAGCGCAAGATCGAACAGTGCTAACTCGAATGAACCCGATAATAGCCTGTACTATGTGTGGCATATGAAATTTCATCAAAGACCCTAGTTTAAGACCTCATTCATTACGTTCTCTACAAGTGGAATATGTCAACACTAAGTAAAGGTTCAAACCCACAAGGTACTTTTACCTATTACATAGTATTCTTAATGCAGATGCATTTTGTATGTGTTATATGATTTTTAAAATCTTAAATTATGCCGAGGATTGTTGGTTTATTAATATTTTTTCATTCAAAATTTTAAGATTTTAAGAATCTCATAAATATAAACAATCTTATTTAATTTAGACTCCCAAATAACTTGATTTTCTAAAGAGATAAGATTTATTATTTATCTTTATTTCTCTCTCATCTCTTAAAATTCCATGGAATTCTATGGACGCATCTCTTAGTAGTTTGTTACGAGATATCTTAAAAAGTTGCTTTCTCTCTACAAATAAAGAGATGCATTATAACGTAAAGATGCATCCAATCTTATGATGATTCCAAGGAATATAACTCTTGATGAATGGATGAATTATGTGAAGGGATGTATCTAATAAAGGATACCTAAGTATCCAGTCATATCCATCTTTTCACGTCTATAAATAGAAAAAGATCGTAATTCTTATCTATGAGAACAACATTCTCTTCCATCCAAATAACATCAGATTAGAGGAAAAAATTGAAAGCACTAATTGAGTGAAATCAAGTGCACCCATTAAGCACTTAGAAGAGGATTTTGTCCACATAACAAAGGATTATGGGAGATATTGGATCAATCAAGTTTGCTGATTTTCAACACATCCGGATTTGGCTAGTTCAGATTCGATTCTGATTCTCCTTAGTTAGAGTGCACTTCAAGGAGAACATGAAGCGGCTCGTTGTATCTTGGAAGTAGACCGCCATCAACTATTTACCCCTGGACAGGATGAATTCTACTCTAAAAGAAGTGCCTTCCAAAGCATGCTTTGAATCGGAAAACATCAAACCTTAATTTATATTTTTATTGTGTGCAGAAAGCTATTAATCAAGTATCAAATATAAAATTATAATACTAAATAATCAAAAATATTTCCAACAGTATATACACCCAATTGAAAAAATAAATAAATAATATGCTAAAATTGAAAAATGAGGCAAAAATATAGGATTTTTTAGCAATTAAGCCCAAGGAGAAGAGCAGCAAATGGTTTAGTGGCAATTGTAAATCTTTTACATAATTAGTAACATAATGAAGCTGCAGTGAGATTTGGAAACTTCATGATGGAGCAAAATTTTCAGCAAACTTGCCTTGAGATTGTCAAACGAATATTGGTGGACTATGGTAATGATTATGTGGAATAGTTCAATCGGCTAGACCATCATTTGCCTTCATTTGACAACTTGAGGTAGGCACTGTGGAAGGACTCAAAATTGATGTATCTACCTATGTCATTATATTTCTTCTGATCTTGATTTAAGAACTAAAATTGCAAGTTCAGACCAAGTCAAAAGGATTAGGTTTGGAAACCTTCCTTCTAGCTTATGTCATTATATTAGAGCGGATATAAGGGGCATCCCTTTCATTCAGTTGTTAGTGAATTATCTCACTTCCCTGCTACCAAAAAAAGAAGAACTGGTATATCTATTTTTAAATCTAGAATGCTCAGGAATAACTTATATGCATCTTTAAATGTTCAAAAAGATGAGCTAAACTTCAATTCTTCTATGATTGGAGTAGTTAAAACATGATTCTCTAAATTAGGGCCAACATTGGTGTTCAAGAGATGGGTAGAAAGCATAAGAGAGAGAGCACCACTCCTTATTTTCTTTGTTTGTACTAATAATATGTTTGGTGCTAGGTGCATGATGGGTTATATTTCAAGAAAATATTAAATTTTTCACTCATCTGAATGCAACATCAAAATCAAAAGCCACTTGTTTGATTGTGGACTTACATCTGTCATAAGTATATCAACTGCACAATAAAAACTTTGCCTCATTTTAAGGTCAGATATGATATACATTAAACCTTAACAGTTTTTTTTATGGTGCATGACATATCAATAGTTTATATCTCAAAAATTATTATGGTTTGAATATGAATATCAAAGTCTACAACGTATCAAAGTTGTTCCAAAAGGAAACAAAGCTTTCCTTATATATGTACCTATATCAAGGAACCTAGTTGTTATTCTATAAATAAGTGAATCTTCTTGTATCATCAGAGCATGAATTCTCACAATCCATACTATTGAAGTTCATGTATGCTATGTATTCATGCTTATCCACTTGACATCCATAGATCTAATAGTCCAAATCATGCAGCCTATAGATAGTATTTAGATACTTCAGAGAAAAATCTCAACCTTTCTATCATACACCTATCAATTGGGATGATAATTTTTGACCTGACCTATCAATCCAACCCGTGAATGACCAGCTTTAAGTAGATTCAGATTTGATATAAATAGGTTTGGATCAAAACTAGATCGATCCATTTAGATTTGTTCATTAAATGAATGGGTTCAGATTTGGATTTGACCTATTTAATGCATTGTAATCCTTTTTATAATTGGATAGGGTTGTAGCCTGATCCATTAAATCCACTGAAGACATATTTAACCCATTTATAGTATTTTAGTCTATTGTTAATTTATTTCTATTTTATTTAACTTGATCAACTTAAATTATTTAATTTATTTAAATTTATTTAGTTCATTAAAAATCTACTCAATCTATTTAATCTGGTTTGATCATATTTAATAAAATATTACACAGATTTGACCAACTTATCTATTTAATAAATAAATAAATAAATTTAATTTATTTAATAAATATTTCAGATTTGAACTAATGAATTTTTGATCTGGTATATATTGCGATTCCTATGTGTAAACATGATCAATTAGAAGTATCACAAATCCTAACTCGAAAATTTGATTTTTTACTGATTTACTATTAATTTAAAATAATTTATGAAAATAATATTCTTCAAAAAGTATTTACAAAATAATGTTCAAAAGAAAGTCCCCCTATGATAGGACGACTTTATGTGCCACCTACCACATCCTTTATGAGTCGTCCTACCAAAGGGCGACTCATAAACCCGTCCTACAAAAGGTCGACTCACAAAGCCATCCTACTATAGGATGACTTTATTCTCATCCGCTCCACCCCTCCGTTGGATCGGCGCTCATCTCCTCCTCCGTTAGATCAGCGCTCATCTCCAACCCCATCGGCCGCTATAGGGCCGTCCTACTATAGGGTGACTTTCCCTCCCATATCCCATCGAATGATTGGATCCTCCTTCGTTGGATCGGCGCTCATCTCCAAGTGGGCAAATGGAGGGTTTCATTTTGATGTGCGCATATACGTTGGATCGGCGCTCATCTTCAAGTGGGCAAATGGAGGGTTTCGGTGCATGTATAGCTTATCTTCTTGTCCGTACGCCAGCACCGCTACTTAAAATAGCGGATGCCCGTGACCTAAAGTGGTTAGAGATGCTCGTGACCTAACCCGACATGTAGTTAGGTTACGGTGAATCCCTGCCATTCACCCTGCCTCCATGAAGGTGATGCCTGCAATGAAAAATAAAGTTGAATAAAGAGGAGGAGCTAGGATGTTGGTCAAGGTCAAATCGGATTGAAACAAAAGATGAATAAAGAGGAGGAGCTAGGATGTTGGTCGAGATCAAATCGGATTGAAACAAATTGACCTGGATATAGAAATTGATCGAAAAATTGCCCAACATGAAAAAGAGGAGCGAGGTGCCTACATCCTGGATGTAGGCGCCTACATCCACTACATTAGGTCCAATTTTAAGCACCTTCCTTCCACCGCTTTTATATTCATTGGATCCGACCCAAGTCATTGAACTAGTTTGGAAAATTGACTTCTTATTCTTCCTCTCAAAATCCCTAGCTCCCTTCAAAATCTCTAGCCCTCCGTCTCCACAACCATCATACCATCTCCACTCATATCTTAAATCTCAAACCAAAAATCTCCTTTCCATCTTCTTCTCAAACCAAAAACCTCCTTCCCATCTCCTTCTCGGCCAACCTTCAACCTGATGGCTCCGAAGATGTATCTTCCCCAACGTCAAAGAGTAACCAGAAGTGAAAAAAGCAGAAGAAGAAGACGAGCAAGTGAAGCACCAGCTTCATCACCTCCTTTAAGATCACCTCCTTCAAGAACTCTAATAAGTAACAAAATATTCTCTCAGGCCATATTATTGATATGAATTTTTTAGATTCAAAGAGATTCGAGATTGCAAACTTAATTAAAGGTATGGGATGAAATTTATCTGCACAGCTGAAGTCCCAATGTTTATGAAGTTAGTTAGAGAGTTTTATAAGAATATTTCATTTGAAGAAGCAACCGTATCATCTTTGGTAAAAAAAAAATTATTTGATGATGAAATACTAGGATAAATTTTGAAACTTCCAACTGTAGGTGACCTGCGGGATAGTAGAGGAGATAGAAGTGCAAGGATAGAAACTATTCTTGGGGTAAAAGATCACAGTTAATTTCATAAAATTTATGGGCGATACTTAAATATTGAAATGAGACTCCTCCATATCATTGTTTGCTAGATTATACAACCTAGAGTAGGAGGATTTGATACTGTAACAGAGAGGGACTCAGCAATTATGCATCATGTAGTCCAATGCATCACACTCAACCTTCCAAAAATGATCATCAAGGCTATGTAAGAAGCGATGGGTAGAGCACAGACATCCCAACTTTATGCCATAATTTTAATCCATATCTTTAAATATTATGGAGTAAGGATTCAGGGTGAACAATCAACAAAATTAGACAGAGATAGCAAAATCAATGAAGGAGCCCTCCACAGAATGCATTGGTTCAAAACTGATGGTGAGTGGATTAGAAAGGATGGAAGCAGAGAACATGTAGAGAAGGATATTTCAGCTGAGAAAGAAAGACATCAATATAGAAGTGAAGCAGGACCTTCCAGGTCGACGGAGCGTATGGAACTTGTTAAGCAAGTGAGAATAATTCCAAATGTGGTCAGTGTAATCACTCGAAAAGTTGCATCTATTCTTCAGTCCTCATCTTCGGGAGAGAGCACTGCATGTATGGATCCTAGTGACATACATAGTTTTTCATTCGAGTAAAAATTGGACAATCTTATTTCAGCAGTGCAGGATATAAGACAGGATATTTGTAATTTGGTATGTCGTATCAAAAAATTAGAGAGATATTCACCTCATACAAATATGCAACATCAGCTAGGTGAGATTATTTGTACTCTTAGAGTACTCCAAACTACGATACAGAGAGAATCAAGTGGGATAGAAAGATAAAATATTCTCTCTACAGGATTGACTACAGTTTTGCAAAATATTACCCGAATCGACCAACAGATGAATATTCTTGTTTCGAATCTCCCAAGTGATCAATCCAGTCAATCTCCTCCCAGTCAACCTTCTCAGCCATCCTCCTCTAGACCATCCTCATCTACTTGTCGCTATCGTCTTGCTGTCCAGTTTGATCCTAAGGATGAGATTGTATCGAGTTTTATGTGTTATGTGTTCTGATGATATAGTATTTAATTTATATGTTGTGTGTTGTGATGATGTAGTACCTTATTTTTTTATTTTCTTGAATTAGAGTGGTTTACATATCCTCTGTTGAATTATTGAATGGTTTACATGTATGAAAGAATGAATGAAAGAATGATGTTAAATGGTTTATATTATACATGGAATACCTCAATTGTACAATATATGACTCAAAATGACTCTGAACATTTGCTCTGTTAGATTTTGTGTATCTAATATTACCTTGAAGTTCAGATATTTAATCGGTACAAACTAATGATTTACTCCATGCCAAATCCGTGCCAAACTAATATTGCGTGCCAAATCAAGTTCGTGCCAAAAGTAATGTTGATGTATTCTCAGTATTATATCAATTTTTAATATAATATATGATATATTTTACTATTATACATTATAATAATATAATAGATATGATATTATAGTATTATATTATATCAATATTTTATATTAATATAATATAATATATATTATACAATATAATTATATATAATAATATATTATATTATATTATATTTTATTATTATTATAATATATTAAAATATTGGACAATCCTAAACTCCAACCATATAATCTATATGAAGATCAATAATTAATTTTTATGCAACTAGCATAAATTGTAACATGTGCTTTTGGATAAAAAAGTTTGTAACATTAATTTCAACATAATATAAGATTACAAATTATTTAGTAAAAAAATATACAAATATCACAACTATTGAGAGGCATATATATCAAAATACTGAGGCCTCTTTCGCATCCGTCTCTCATATATGCGTGTCATCTCTGATCGTGGATGTGATGGCTCAGGTGCGGTATCGATCGGTGGAGAGGGAGGTGGAGGCTCGCTCACTCTTTGTGATAGAGACGCATCATCTATGGAGAGGTCAAAGTTCAAGAAGCTAGGAAATGAGGTGTGCTGGGCATACAAAGAGGTACTCGAATCATCCGCCGATGGCACAGTCTAAAGACATCTATCCTCTAAGACAACTGTTAGAATTCAAGATTTAGAACATTCATGTGTATTTTAAAACTTTAATTTCTAAACACCACAGTAGAATATAAGATTAAAATATTTTTAATCTGAATCATGCATGCATAAAAATATAAAACCACAAAGATCTAGTTCATGTGCTAAAATTGACATATGCTGAAATTCAGATTGTGATCAAATCGCATATCTGTTTCGTAATTTCTTTCTTCAAATCTGGATCTGAAAGAAAAAAATTTTCTTCTAGCCGTACAAATATTCGGTCTCTATGGATATCCACTCGGGATCAGTCTGAAATAGCTCTCTTCAAGTTGAATTTTCTTCTCTAAGAAAATTCAACCTGTTGAATCTGAATAAAGTCTGGATCACGATCAACACTTGATCTCTTTCCTTGATCTTCTTCTTCTCTTCTTCTCTTGCCTTTCTCCCTTGCTTTGTACTGCTACCAAACACCAGGAACCAGCAAGGAGGGGATGCCCAATAGCTTGGGCATGGAAGAGAAGTGGGATGCCCCAAAGGGTGGGCATGTGGGACGCCAAGGGAGAAGAGAAAAGGAGAGGAAGAGAGGGCATGGGGGGTCTTTTTTGGCATGAGGCTTGCTGGTTGGATGCTCTAGGGACTTTAAGAGAGGTCCCTTTAAATAGGTATGAGGATTGAATCCTATTCAATCTCATAATACAAGTCCTACTTGCATTAGGTTTCTTAATAACTTAAGTTATTCAACTTACATTAGAAATCCTATTAGGCGCCAACTCTTGGAGCCCTTGCAGCCAATTAAACACATCCTCTTTTACACCCAAGAAATACCCCATATGAAATCAAAAGGCCCTCTAATCATAGGACATGCCCAACTTGATCAAATCAAGGTGGCACCCTATAATAACTATCAAAAAAATTAATTAAGGACTTGGACCCTAATTCAATTGATCCAAAATCTTAGACACCCAACAATTGAAGTCCAATGAATCTTATTCATTAAGATTATTAGCAGATAATTAAGTTTGAATTATCTTATTAAATAAGAAATCCAAATGAAAAGAGAAAATTGGATCCAACCATGTGCTAGCAAGATTATCTTGAACCCAATCGGATTTTCTAAACCCAATTGATACTTCATAAGCTCAATTGCTAATTCCAGACCTAATCCTTTTGTTGTGTGTGTTGAAATTTGGAGTTTGGTGGATGCATATGTATTTTAAAACTTTTATTTTCTAAACATCGTAGTAGAGAATAAGATTAAAATATTTTTAATCTGAATTTTACATGCATAAAATATAAACCACATGGATCTATTTCATATGCTGAATTTGATATATGTTGAAATTTAGATTGTGATCAAATCACATACCTGTTTCACAATCTATTTCTTCAAATCTGGATCTGAAAGAGATGAGATTCTCTATTAGCTGCATAAGTGTCTGACCTCTACGAGTATCCATTCGGGATCAGTCTGGAACAGTCCTCTTTAATCTGAATTTTGGTTCTCCAAAATTCAGCCTGCTGAATCTAAACGAAGCCTGGATCGCAATCAACACTTGATCTTTCTCTTTGATCTTCTTCTTCTCCTCTTCTCTAGAGTTTCTCTTTGCTATGTGCTGCTATCAGATGTTAGAAACCAATAAGAAAGAGGCACCCAAACTCCTTTGGGCATGAAACTCCTTGAGATACACATCTCAAGGAAGGGGTGTATAGAACACCCAAGAGGAGAGAAAGGGAGAGGAAGAGAGGGCGTGGGGAGAGCCTTTGGGTGTGAGGGACTGTTGATTTTGATGCTCTAGGGATCTTAGGAGAGATCCCTTTAAATAGACATAAAGATTGAATCCTATTCAATCTCATAATACAAGTCCTACTTGCATTAGGATTCCTATTAACTTAAGTTATCCAACTTACATTAGGAAGCCCATTAGGCACTAACAATTGGAGCTCTTGCATCCATAATTAGACATCCCAAAATACACCCAAGAGATGCCCCATATGAAAATAAAAGGTCCTCTAATCAATGGACATGTCCAAATTGATCAAATCAAGGTGACGCCCCATAATAACTATCAAGGAGATTCAAAAAGGACTTGTACCCTTAATTTATGTGATCCATAATCTTAGACACCCAATAATTGAAGTCTAATAAATCTTATTCATGTAGGTTATTAGCAGGTAATTAAGTTAGAATTAACTTATCAAATAAGTAATTCCAATGGAAAGAGGAATTGGGTCCAACCATGTGCTAGCAAGGTTACCATGAACCCAATGGATTTCTCTAAATCCAATTGATACTTCATAAACTCAATTACTTATTTTAGACCTAATTTCTTTATTGTGTGACCTCATAGGTTCAATTCTATCTGGTAGTGAGACATACAATGATCTCTATCATCGTATCACTGAAACTCTTTTCAATGGATCGGAATAATTCCACTCTAACTCAACAAGGATTGTCGATCCAGAACAATCTTAGTAATCTCTCATAATCCACTAGTGACATCTAGCAGTATGTAGTGGCAACCCAGTAGAACTGAAATGAACCTCTAGATGTAGTTAACGTGTGATTTAGTCTCTCTATCGTGAGTCCCGACTAGATGGCAGGTCATGGAGAAATCATCAAACCTCAACATCAGTTATATAATAGATTCAATCAGCTTAAGTCCATATATGATTCTATGAAAACTTCTTTTCATCAATCACACTGCTGTGGTCATAGACTTAAGGACTCAGCCTCTTAAATCGTATAGGACTACTCTCTTCTGCTAGGGTCGATAGATCCCATCTTGATGTACACTCCACTCCTACAATGGATCAACTATCGCCAACGTCCACTACAAAGACTCATTGAGATCCATGTTGATGTATCAGTCAAACTTCGATAGCCTCACTGCGAGCAGTAGTGTCATCTCAGGTAAAGGACCAGTCATACAACTGCAACATCGAGAAAGTCACTAACGAGTGAGCAGACATCCATATGACTTCTCATGTTGGTCACGCTCAGTGTTAATTATTCTCTAACAATCACCTACACTCTCGCTTCAGTATCTCTACACTACAGACTCGAGACCCATCTATCTGAAGAAAGCGATCCATGAAGCAACCAGATCTAGGGTTTCAAGGTTAGATCTTGAACTTTTCAAGATTAGACAGCAAAGACTAAAATAAATCAAAAATTTATCTTATAAAATCAAAGAATCTCAAAATCTAAGATCCTATTTTA
>KE506665.1:35830-59152 GCA_000441515.1 Elaeis oleifera | reverse complement strand
ATCATAATAATTAGTATTTATGATGGATACTAAATTTTTCATCGTAAATACTCTAGTATTTATGACGCTATATTTTCATCGCTAATACATGAAAAAAAAATTATAAATTATAAATTATAAATTATTTATGATAAAAATTTAACATCATCAATAATTAAATATTGATGATAAAAACTCAATTTCCATCACAAATACTCTATTATTTATGATTAAAAATTTTCCTCTCTAATAAATAAAAAATAAAAAAATTAAAATTATAAATTATTTATGATGAAAACTCTATTTTCATCATAAATAACATGCATTTATGATGAAACATATATTTTCATCATAAATAATCACTATTTATGACAAAAAGTTTTCATCGTTAATATTTGAAAAAAATAAAAAATTTATAAATTTATAAATTATAGATTATTAGCGATGAAATTTTTTATTGGAGGATGTTTAGATATATTATAGTAATTTTTTATATTTATAAAATAATATTAGATAGTTTTAAAAATAATATGTGCACAAGAAAGTATATAGAATATTAAGATATCCTTGATCCTCAATCTTTATAAGGCTCTATCTGTGGCATCGTGAACCAATCCAAAATCAATTCTTAGAGGATGAATCAAGAGAAAATAGTTGAAAATTGAAGCTGAGGATGTTGTCATTCCTTTGGCTGTCCATTTGAATCTCGCCTAGATGACGTTCGATCTTTCAGACCTTTTGCTCGAGGTCCTCCTCCCAACGAGATTTTGTGAGGCACGAAGAGTAGCCCAAGGTCGAATCTCCATTGGAGGAGACCAGTGAATATTGGTATTATTCTTAATGCCTGGATCCTGATGGGACGGAGATTGTCGATCGATCAGGATAGAATGATGCGTACCTCGAGGGGGGATTCTCTGGAAGCAATTTTGCTGGCTATACGGAGAGGGCACAGTTTGAGGAGCATGTTGCGGGGGTTGTCATTGCTCTGTGGTTTGCTGTAAATGCTAGACGGTATTGGTCAATGCTTGAACCTGTCGAATCAGGTCGTTGAATCGTTACGGGTCCTCCATAATAGGTAGTGGTATAGGCCCTTGAGGAGTGGATGCTTGCATTGCATCACCCATGCTTCGTTGAGATGACTGTCGATGAGAAGCAACAAAATTGTTGCAAGTTTTTGTTCTTACCATAGTTCATCCATTTCATTACTAAAATATTCTGAAAAGTTGATATATTTACTAAATCAGCTATATATATATATATTATTGCATTATTGTGGCTAAGAGATGAATGAAAAATGAATGGAAAAAAATAATACGAGGAACAAGACTTGGTCAGGAGAAATTATTTTTTAAATGAGAAATTAATTTTATTAATTATTAATGATGAAAAAAAATTTGTCGCTAATTATGTAATTGATTATTATATAATTAATTATTGTTCGAATTATTTACGATGAAATTTACGTCGCTAAGCATCCCATCAAATCCCATCGAAAACCCATTTTCTTCCTCATTCTCCCTCGATAGTCCGGTTTCCTCCGCCGCCGCCGCCATCGAGGTTAGTCGACTTCATCTCTATTTTTTTTTGGGTGGGTTTCGACCGGGGACGGGATGGGGAACGTGCCGGGACGGCACGCCTTGGTCGGGATGGTGGGCCACGACCATGTAAGGCCTGCGGGCCGCGACGGCGACGGTGGCCGCAACGGCGACGGCGAGCTGGGACCGCGATGTGGGCTGGCTACGGGCCGGGCCGACGAGCCGGAGCCGGTGATGTCGACTCTTCTTTTTTTTGGGTGGTACTGGTCGGGACGGAGATAGGGATGGGGATGGGGATGGGAACGGCATGGGCCGACGTGCCAGGGCCGGCATGCTGGGGACGGCGCGTCTGGGTCAGGACGACGAGCTGCGGCCACGTGCGGCCTCCGAGCCGCGGCCACGTGGGCCGACGAAGGCAGGCTGGGAAGGGCCGGGCTGCCGAGCCAGAGTCGGAGCCGGCGACGGTGAGCCGGGATAGGGTCGGGTCGCAGCTGTGTTGGGCCTACGGGCCAGGCCGACGACGGTGGGCCAGGAAGGGGCCGGCGAGCCAAAGTCAGAGCCGACAACGGCGAGTCGGGGAGCGGCTATGCCGGGGACGGCGAGCCGGGCACGTGAGGCCTATGGAGGAGAGTCGACCAGAGATGGTTAGGTCATGGCCATCATGTCGGTACCGGCCAAGACAATGCCATTCATGATTTCATCGATGGGGGTTTGGTAGAGTTTGCTGTTGTATCTGAACCAAACCATCCATTATTGTGCCGATGATACCTCGAGCACCTTCAACTGGGCTGATGCTGTCGGACACCGTCAACATCTGATTGGATGGCGGCTTCGAGTGAGCAACCACCAACCAGAGAACGAAAAAAGCACCGGCCATTTCACTGAAGATGGATCGTCGACAAGCTTTACTGCACTTTCGACATCCGGATTCCAGCAGATGAGTCAACTTTGGCCAATCCAAAATCGGCCAAGTGACTCATCGAAGCTGCACTTCTCCTGACTGACAAAGAGAATAGGAAATGTCATACTATATCCGAAATATTTCATCCTTCTATCCGATGATGCTCAGCATAAGTTGATGATGCTCTTCTTCTTTCTCTTCTCCTCTCTTCTCTCCTTTTTTTGACCTAATTGTTTTTTTTCTTTCAGCTAGGGCATAATATGCAGGCATTGGAGAGTGGGTATCAAAAATCATTGACTTTCGCCGAATGTGGATGGAGAAAGTCGCAACTACAAATGTCATGAAATTTCTGTCTTTCTTAAGACTAAGTCTCTTGGATGGAAATCTTGGTTTGACCTTTCCATTATAGAACCAAGCTACTCTCTGCCGATATACTGCCATCCGAATTTGAGTTTGTTGTCGAACTTCTGAGAGCAAGTCCAGGTCGGCACTTCGACATTCGAAATTACTTAGCTTGACATACTGTTTGATCCTCATTGATGGCAATCCAATCTCCAGTGGGATCACTGCTTCCGTCCTATAGGCCAAGTTGAATGATGATTTTTTCATTGGTGTACAAAGAGTTGTTCGATATGCCCATAAGATTGGATATAATTCTTTCATTCATAGACCTTTAGCTTCATTCAATCTGATTTTAAGATCACATAGAATCATTCGGTTTGTCACTTCTACTTCATCGTTAGATTGTGGATGGCCGATCAAGTAAGTTTGTGCATAATATGAAATTTTGCATAAAACTCTTTAAAGTTCTAATTGTCAAATTATCGATCATTATCGGTGATGATGACATGTGGCAAATCAAACCTACATATGATTGATTTCTGGATAAAATCTTCCATCGTACTTTCAGTGATCTATGTCAAAGATTCAACTTCCATCCATTTGATGAAGAAATCAATGGTGACCACAATAAATTTTTCTGATCAGACATCAGAGGGAACGGACTGAGTATGTCGATTCTCTATTGTACGAAGGGCCATAGTGCAATGATTGATGTCAACTGGTTGGCTGGTTAACATTGTATGTTGGTATATTTCTGACATAGTTCACACCTTCGGATAACTTCGGCTGTATCTTTCTGCATGGTGGGTTAATAATATCCTTGTCGTAGAACTTTATAAGCCAATGATTTGCCCTTAAAGTGATTTTCATAAATTTTTCATGAACTTCTTGGAGTGCATAGTCGACGTCTGTAGGTCTCAAGCACTTCAGTAGTGCAAGGGAGAACAACCTTTTGTAAAGTTATCCATTCATCAAAACATATTGTGAGGCCATCCACCTAGAGCTATCAATGGACCAGATCCAGACCTGAGACCCGCAGATATTTACTTGACGGATCCGGGTCTGATATTAGTATTGGACCCATTTACTTGGATCCAGATCTGGATCCGATAAACCATCATGTAAACGGATAAAATCTGGATATTTAATACCCAAATCCGATAAACTTGAGATCTGAATAATATATATATATATATAATATATATTATAATTATATGTTGTTATTATAATTATATATTATTATGTTTTTGGATGCTTTAATTAGAGTTTTACTTGTTGAATTTGAATAATTTTTATATTTTATTTGCATGATCATACGATTGTATAATTTTTGATATTTTTTAGGTTATTGTATAATTTTAAATTTTTTGAGACTTTAAATATGAGTTTCGGATCTCAAAATCAGATCCGAATACTCGAGACCCATTAGGGTCCGGATCTGGTACTTCAAGGCTAGACCCATTGGGTATTCGAATTCGGATCCGGTATTAGTAACTAAGATTGGATCTGGATCTGGATATCCAAGTTCTGACCCAAATCTGATCCGTTGATAGGTCTACATCCACCTTAGTCGTTTGGCCTCTGAAAGATTTTCAGATAAAATTCCGTCAGTCAAATATTGGATGATCAGATCTATCCAATTTGGTTCATCATTTATTTGTAGCACTTTATCGATTTTATTAATACTCGATTGTTTAAAATATTCAAAAATATTATACTAAGTAATTAGATGAAGTGGTTACGAGTCAAGAAAGTGTATCAGCTCGAGTATTTTCTATTCTCGAGATGTGAAAAATCTCAAAATATTTCAAAGCTGATGTAAAATCTTTCACTTTCTGAAGATACTTTATCATAATCGAATCTTAAGCTTCAAACTCATTCTTGACCTATCCAATGATCAATTGTGAATCGGTGAAGACCTTCAAATAATCTATGTCGAGCTCTTTGATAATTTTTAAGCCAGCTAAAAGAGCTTCATACTCGGTTTGGTTATTTGAGGCTTTGAAATTAAACCGAAGGGCATACTCAGTCACGATCCCTTCAAAATTGATAAGGATAAAGCTGGCTCCACTACTTTGAGCATTGAATGCTCTATCAACATATAACACCCATACCAATGATAAGTCAGTCTTAGAAGTTTCAATTTGTTTCGATTTGTGGTTGAATTTATTCTCAGGATTATCATTGGACACAGTGCATTCGGCGATAAAGTTGGTTAAAACTTATGTCTTTATTGATCGTCGTGGGCGATATTGAATATCATACTCGCTAAGTTTAATTGCCCATTTCACCATCCGACCAGAAGTATCAGGTCGATATAAAATTGCTTTTAAGGGTTGATATGTCAAGATGACTATCGAATGTATTTGGAAGTATGGTCGAAGTCGTTGTACCGATATGATAAGAGTGTATATCATCTTTTCTATCCTTGAGTATTGCATTTCGATATTATAGAGTACTTTGCTAATATAATAAATTAGTCATTGAATCCAGTTTTCATCCTCCTGGACAAGTACCGAACTAACCATCTCTATTGAGGTCGTCAGATAAAGATACAATGTTTCTCCCATCTTTGATTTTATGAGTGATGATGGAGATGTCAGATATTTTTTTAAGTCTTCGAAGGATTGTCGGTATTCATCTGACTATGAAAATTTTTATTTATCGTAAGGTCTTGAAGAATGATAGATACCTTTCTGTCGACTTTAAGATGAATCGACTGAGTGTGGCGATCCTTCTATTGAATTGTTGTATCTCTTTCTTGGAGCTTGGATGCTTCATGTCGATAATGACCTTTATTTTTCAGAATTAACTTTGATCCTTCGTTGTGACATAAGAAATCTAAAAATTTTCAGCAGTCACTTTGAATGTATACTTGGTCGGATTCAATTTTATCTGGTATCGTCGAAGTGTGTCGAAGGCTTTTTTAAGTTTCGAACATGATTAGAAGTTTAAATTTTTATCAATATATCATCGACATAGACCTCCATGTTATGTCCAATTTATGTCTGGAACAGTTTGTTGACTAATCATCGGTAAGTTGCTCCAGCATTCTTTAAACCAAATAGCATCACTTTATAGTAGTAGATGCCTTTATCGATTATGAAGGTAGTATACTCCTCATCTTTAGGTGCCATTCGAATTTCGTTATAACCCATGAAGGCATCCATAAACTTAAAATTGATGTCCTGAAGTCGCATCGACTAGTTGGTCGACCTTGACAAAGAAAAGCTGTCCTTTGGACAAGCTTCATTTAGATTAGTGTAGTTGATGCAGATTCGCTATTTTTCATTGACTTTTCTCATCATTACTATATTAGCGAGCCAATCTGATAATTAGCTTCTCTTATGAAGCCAGCTGCAAGAAGCTTATACTTCTTCATCAATGATCTTCTGCCTTTCAGGAGTAAAGATCTTTTTTTTGCCTCACCGGTCTAACTTTGGAGTCAATGTTTAACCAATGAGTTATTACTTCCAGAGAAATCTCTGACATATCGGTTGCTGACCAAACAAAAATATCAACATTTGCTCTTAGTACGTTCATCAGTTATTTTTGCTTCACATCAGATAATTGCGATCCAATTTGGACTGTCTTTACAGGGTCATCTTCTCTTAACAGGATCGAAATCAGTTATTTCAGCTGGTTCACCCCTTTTTTCATGTTCTCTCTGATCTAGTTTATCGACCGACAGAGGGTCTTTAGGTTTACTGTTCTTCGTAAAAATCATAAAGTAGTGTTGGGCCAATTGTTGATCTCTATATATTTCTCCAACTTCACTTTTTGTTGGAAATCAGATCAGTAAATGATATATCGACACTACTGCTCTCAAGGCATTGAGTCCTGATTGTCCAAGCATGGTGTTGTAAGCCGAAGGAACCCAGATGACTATAAATATCAAGAGAACGGTACTCTATTATGGATCTGTTCTCGCAGTTAGAGGGAGAGTAATTTCTCCTTCTAAGGTGACTGCATCTACAGTGAAATTGACTAATGACGTCGAGACTCTTCTGAGTCGGTCAGTCGGTAGTCGTATTTGAGAGAAAGTTGAGTAAATAAATATCATTTGAATTTTATTATCTACTAAGGTTCGTTTACATCATAATTACTATCATCATCGAGACGATGACAGCATCATCATGGAGAGTCTGTATTCTCTGAACATCGTCTTCTGAAAAAGAGATTACATTATTATCAAGTCGTCGCTTCTTTGCAGACTCTTCTTCAAAAATTGGCCCCAATCTTTCGATCATCCAGAAATCATGTTGATAACCCCTGCTATTGGTCGATTGTTGATTACTTCCTCAAGTTGTGGCTGAGATTATCGGTCGGTAGAAGGTTTGAGTTGCATGGTCTCATCGAAATTTTTCAAGGTAGCCTCGTCGAACCAAGACTTCTATTTCATCCTTAAGTTGAATATATTGTTTGATATCGTGACCATGATCATGATAAACGGACAGTACTTCTTCTTATCGTAGCTCTTTGGTGGTGCTTTCATTGGTGGGGGTGACGAAGGTACTCCTCTCCCTCAATCTTCATTAAGATCTATGCACGAGGAACAAAAGAGGAGTATAAAAGTCATACTTACTGTCGTAATTATTTGACTTTGAACTCTATCAGTAAGGTGAAGCTTCCTTATTGATCGTTGATCGATTTGGATCGATCGGAGCTTCATTTTTCTTCTATTTCTTTTCTGACATTTTCCTTCTATTTGACATCGGTCAGTGGCATCTTCATCTATGTGAATATACTTATATGCACACTCTAAAAGTTTAGCATAAGTTCGAGGGAGAATTTTATCTAGAGAGTAGGTAAATCTGAATCCCTTCAGATCTCTTTTCATGGTCGAAATAGCCATATCCTTGTTGAGATACCTGCCTTTAAGTGTAGCGGTGTTAAAGCAGGCCACAAAGTCTTTCAGCATCTATGCTTCATCTTGCTTGATAGAGAAGAGATTGTCTGATGTTTATGGTATTTTTGGCTGGTGCTAAAATGGGCCACAAACGAATGTTCAAGCTGCTTAAAGAATTTAAGCTCTCCGGTTGGAGCCCAGAATATCAAGCTCGAGCTATTTTCGAATGGTAGCTAGGAAGCCAATGCATAGGAGGGCATCGATTGCCCCTTGAATTATCATGAGAGTCTTGTAGCTCTCCAGATGGTCAATCAGATCAGCAGAGCCATCATATGGCTCTATCTGTGGTATTTGAATCGAGACGGGATCAGCTCATTCAAGATATGCTAAGAGAGAGGTTGAAAAATTTGGAAGCCAAGGTCGTTGGAGGACCTTCAGCCATTCATCTGGAGTCGGACGAGTTGGCAGTCGATCTCCTTAAATTTACGTTCATAGTCATCGAGCCGCCGTTGTCGAGAAAACGTAGGGGTAGAGTCCCCTAAAGAACTTGAGGATCGAGAAGTGGAAGGTGAATGCGGCCTCTTCCCCTTCTTGATGCTATGTCCATAAGAAAGAGAAGGAGATCACCGCAAATGGTAGGTGGCACAGTGAGAATGTCAGGAAGGTGATGGCTCGACACGATAAGAATATTGAGACAGTCGTCGTTTCGGGGATGGAGAGAGAGATCAACATGGAGCATGGTGACTGTGCCTAGATGGCACTGAAAGTGCCGTTGGCTCCTCCACCAACGATTGCTACTGTTGCTGTGTTTGTTGCTGTTGGAGACTGTACACAGCCTCCATCAACACTTTCATTTGTTGTATTAAAGCAACGATTTAGACGTCCGTAGTCACTATAGGATGTGAAGAACTAGGTTTTGCTATTGTAGATAGAGGAGGGAGGTCTTTTCGATGGAAAGATTGTCTTGCAGAGCTTGTGGAGTTATTTTGAGCTCTTATTTTACTATAATTTATTTGTTAATCTCGTCCCTATTTGATGCGCCAATCTGTTACGGTCAATCCCTTATTGCACCCATCGTCGCTAAAGAGCACCTGCAAAATAAAATCCACACTGACCAAAGTTGTATCCGATGGAGACCCTCCGATGCTTAAGTCAGTAGGTAGTGATCGAACAGAAGGTAAAAAATGAGAAGTGGTAGAGTATCAGTCCAGAAAATATTCTTCCAATGCTGTTCATTAACCTTTCTTTATAAATAATCCGCTAGTAACCATTTGTAATGGTTAGACATGTGGATCCCGCTTATTCCAGCATTATGTGATCATGGAATGGACGATTAAGGCCCTCTGATGATCCTAGTACATGACCGTTATGCACTTTCTGTGCTGGCGATTTTTGGTATGCCGATTTTATGTCGATAATTATAGAAATCTGAATGAACATCGGTCGATGATTTCGGTATACTGACTGGCCATCGGTTGTGAAGTCAGTCGAGTCGCTACAGTTGAATTATGTTTGCCATGAAAATTAGTTGAGAATTACCGACTGTCGGTCGGCTAACTGATTGATAGTCAGTGGTCTGTGTCTATTAGACCGATTGAAAGTCGAGTAATATATCGTAATTGAGCCGGAACTCATCCTGCAATTTAGCTTTGATGGTCCATCATCCTAATCGATAGATAGTCGGTTGGCCGACTGTGAATCGGAGAACCATAGTAAATTACCCCAACAAGAATAAACCATTTTTCTATGATCAATCAAACATGTCAAAATCATTTTTCAGACATCATATTTCTAATAATCAATTTTTAGAATTGATATTTTAAACAAATTATGAACCAAATGAGTTCTAAATAATCAGGCAATCATACTCCATTAAATTTATATTTATTAATTCTACTATCAATTCAATTGCTTTCAAAAAGATCATCAGGCCATCGCACACCATCGAATTTGCATTTATTAATTCTAATATCAATTCAGTTGCTTTCAAAACGTCATATATAAGTGGCACTTGTCATCCGCCAAGGAGTGCCAAAATGCCGTAGCAAACAATTTTGATTGGAGCCATGTGAGGAAAAAGTCTCGTTCAGCAAACAATTTTGTTTAGAGCCATACGAGGGAAAAAAATTCATTCAGCGGTAATATCTTTCAGTGGTAAGATTTTGGTAGCTTTCTAGTGTTGACACATTGTTATTTATTTGGCTCAGTTAAAAGAAATAATAATAATCTAATTGGCTCGTCTTTGCTTCATGTTAAATCATGAAAGGATCCAACCAAATGCTTAGGCAAATCTCCTGATCTTTTAACATCAGAAGTTCTTCTTATAAGAGGTCTTACCATACAGACGGGCAGCCTACAACTAGATATGCATTACAAAGATGCTCAATGTGATTTTGTCACTGGACTCACAAAGGAGAAAAAGAGGTGCTAATATAACACATCTCACGCAAAATGAGTGATATGGTTGCTGCGAAACATTTTCATTCTATCTTGTTCTACGCCAAGTTGCAATATCATGTGACATAAGATGCTTATACATCATATGTGTAACTTTTTTGTTAGATTTTTCTTTGCTGTAAGACCACTCTTCATAAAATAATAGGCAACCATATTTGAACATAAATTGTTATAAGGCTTGTGAGTGGAGTAAAAGTCTTTGTTTCTGTAACAAGAATGCATGGTATCGTATCTAATTTCTTTTTTAGAAAAAATTATGTTGCTGGTCTCTGAATTAAATCGAATTTTTTAATAGTCTCTAGACTACAAAAAATTAAGTTTAATCTCTGTACTTTTTGAACTATTTTAATGTGGTCTTTCTCCGGATTCCGACCATTTCTTTACCAGAAATCCTAGCCGGCAATAATTGGTGCTTATGTGGCGAAAAATGTCTAATGAAGATGATATGGCATAAATGATATGTCATACGAGTAATGACATGGCATAATGGATGAAAATTTTTATTTGCTGATGTGGTGTGGATGATGACATGGCATCTGCTATAAATTTTTTTCAAAATATCCAATCACCAAGTAACATATCAGCACTTATAGGTGATGTAGCATGGATGGCATGGCATATACATGATGACGTGGCATGGGTAATGATATGCATATGATGTAGAATTTTTTTAAAATATTCAATCACCAAGTAACACGTCAACGCTCATAGGTACTGTGGCATAGATGATGTAGCACATAGACAATGATGTGGCATGGACTATAATTTTTTTCTGAAAGTATCCAATCATCAACTGACACTTCAGCAATCGAGTGCCACATCAACAACCATATGCCACATCATCATCCATATATGATAAATTATATTTTTCATCCTCTAAGTTTAGCAAATATTCTTATATGGTTCTTATACTTAAAAAATCTCTAATTAGGTCCTTTGATTTTCAGATGCGATTTAGTTTAACCATTCTAGCATGGTGGCAAAGAAGTGATGATTCTGATGCGGGATAAGTCATTGGATGCATTCAAAAAATTGAAAATGATAGCGATATTCAAAATAGGAAGCTGGATCCAGATTCGGAGATGATCTCAAAGCATATCAGATTCAGAGATATGAAAACTATTATTATGAACATAGTGGCAATAACGAAAAGTATGCAGACTCAACATTCTCAATTTTGTTATTGCCAAGCTTGCTACTGCTGCTGAATTTCTCTTTGAGAAAAATAGGTTGGTAATTGTGGACTACGTAAGTAAGAATCTCATGTGTTTACTCTGACTGAAGTAACATAGGCAAGCCAAGAAACAAATGAATTAAAATTAGAAATTATTTTTTCTCTTTTATTTATCCTCTTTTGCTTTTCATTCTTCTTAGATTTAGATCAAACTTTCTATGTTGGTCTTGTACATATTTATATCTATCATGTACATATCATGGGGTGTTATACATGAGTCATGATGATGTAAATTTTTTTTGCATATATTTATATCTATCCTGATGCAAGGTAGGATGAAAAAAGATAGGTTAAAAGTATGATTGAAAATAGAGTAAAATCCATAATATAAAATATATTATTAAATATTTTTTAATTTTAGTTTATGCATTATTTTCTTATATTAGTTTTAACTATTGAAATCATATTAGTTTAAATTAAATCATATTTGAAAATCAAGGGATCTAATTAGAGATTTTTTAAAACTATAAAGCAATGGCTGAGGTCCTAATTAGGAGATCTATGCTACTCCAATCGGAGCAAGCGCATGAGATCCTTAGTTATATAGTCTAAGATTACTAATCTATTATTTTTCAAAAAAAATTTGATGATGATAGCGAGCTCAACAATGATGAAACTGAAAATGTCAAGTCTGCATATTTTTCGTTATTGCCGCTCTCTCCAAATGTGATTTACTTTGAGACCATCTTCGGGTTCGGATCTAGCTCTCTATTTTGAATACTTGCTATCATTTTAGTTTTGTAAATGCATCCAATGACTCATCCTATATCATAATCATCAACTTCTCTATCATTATGCTAAAAAAATAAACTAAATCACACTAGAAAATCCAAAGATCTAATTATAGATTCTTTTAGGTATAAGAACCATTTAAGAACATATGTGAAACTAATTAGAGGATGCAAAATATCATTTATGGTATATGAGTGATGATGCAGTATGGGTGATGATATGTCATATGGTGTTGATGTGTCACTTGGTGATTGGATACTTCAAAAAAATTCACAACACATGCCACATCATCACCAATGTGTCACATCACCTATGCTACGTCACTTTATGGGTGCTAACATGTCACTTGATGATTGGATACTTTAAAAATTTACATTAGAAGCCACATCATCACCTATGTATTGCATCATCTATGCCACATTACCTATGAGTGATGACGTGTTACTTAATGATGGGATCCATTCGAAAAATTTTACAATAAATATCACATCGTCACCCATGTTATGTCACTTATGAGTGTTGACAAATCACTCGGTAATTGAACACTTTCAAAAAATTCTACAGCATATACCATGTCATCATGCATGCCACATCATCTATACATATCATCTATGAGTACTAACATATCATTTGGTGATTGGACATTTTCGAAAAATTTTATAGTAGATTTCATGTCATCACCCATGCCATACCAGTAAAATAAAAATTTTCATCCGTTAAGCTACATCATAACTCATATGCCATATCATCTTCGTCAAACATTTTTTACCGTGTAAACACTGATTATCATCGGTTGGGATTTTCGATAAGAGAGAGTGGTCAGAATAATTCGAAAAAAGAGCCATATATATTAAAATGGTTCAGAAGGTATAAAGATTAAATTTAGTTTTTATAATTTAAAATTTTATTAAAAAAAATTGAATTAGTTGGGAGATTAGAAATATAATTTATTTATTATTTTTAATGTAAGCAACCGTGTCTAACTTCAGCCATGAGGCAGTACTAATTCTGTCTGTTTAAGTTCTTTCAAACAATTGGGCTCCACCAAATTTGTATTCATTTCTGCGATCAATTCCAAAACGTCATATCTGAGTCTTAACAAAGAAAAGAAAAACGTGAAACGTCAGATGTGAGCGCTACGTGCCAACTGCCAAACAGTACGAAAAGAGCTCACTTTTTTTTTTTGGGGTGGGGTACAAACAGAGACGGCTTCCGGTAGAATTTAGAACGGATATTTTACTACCTATCACCAAATTTAAATTTAATATTTTATATTCAAATACTATCCGATGACATCTGATCGAATAAAAAAAATCCATAATCTGTCTCCGTACTTAATAAATTTAAAGATATTCATAGATAACTTATTTTTCGATAACCAATCCATACTAATCCCATACCCATCTCATATCTAAAAAAATAATAATCAAAATAATTTTATACATATTATCAACCAAATAGAATTATCAATTCAATATAGAATATATTTTATAAATCTAAATTTATAAAAATCAAACATAAAATAAATTAAAATTCAATATGAAACATATGAACAATCAAAATAATTTTATGTATATTATCAACTAAAATAGAATTACTAAAACAGAATTATAAACATATATATTCAGATATGGATTCAGATTTTACCCATACCTGTAGGTTCGGATTGGGTTTGGATTCGAGTTCGAATAGTAAACAGCACTATCTATACCTTATCCATGCCCGTGCTACAGTTTTCAGGTTTTACCCAAACCCGGTCAAACCTTATTTTTCGAGTTTGACCGAATTTGGATAGGGTGTATACCCATCGGGTCGGATCGATTTTACCATCCCTAGATACAAAAAATTAAAAAAATAAATTATATTTTAGTCCTAAATTATATAGTATTTTTAAATGATCTGTAAAATACAAAATCATAATTTTTGATCCCTGATCTTTTGAACCGTCTGAATGTTGCCCTTTGATCGATTTTTGATGATTTTCTCTCACCAGTTTAGCTGTTTCTCATTGAACCGGTGTTTATGCGGTAATTTTTGAATAGTTGGCACTAGTGCGCTTACACGGTGAAGAGAGATTGAATTTTTTTTGAATAAATTATGTTTAATTGATGGAGATGAGGGAGATGCTAGCACCGGAGATGTTGTCATGGCTATCCTCGCAAAGTGCAAAAAACCTCTCGATGTTGGCAACAACGTCAGCCATGAAGGGTCGATCCTTCCCTCGATTCTCATGCAGTGTATCGCAGTGTACGCCACCACCTCCATCGCCTCCATCTCGAGGTGGATGTCGAGACCGCACTGGTAGGCAATGCACTCGTGGAGGAGGCGGGTCATAGTGCCGACGTCGAAGAGGGAACGAGTGAGGGCCAGTGTCTCAAGGCTCCCAAAGTCTACTGAGCAAGCTGGGGGATCGGCAGAAGGATCAGAGGGGTCCTGGTCCAGAGCCGAGAGGAAGTTGGTGCCATGGGGGAGACAATCGCCATGGCTAATGGCTTTCTCGAAAGCGGCGGGGAGGAGGGAGAGATATAGACTAGAGAAGGAATTTTATTTATTTTTGATCTTGAAATAGATTCATCCCCGGTTGTCATGGGTCTGTTCTCTGCTTCGCTTTCGCATTGCTCGTCTCCCTTGCTTATCCTCCGATGGTGCAACGACTTTCTGTTCCCTACTTTTATGGTCGTGCAACGAGCAAAACGGCAAAGAGATAGATGACAATGAGGAAGAGGAGGAAGAGGACGGACGTTACGTCATCATTTTTTTAAACTAACTTATTTCTAAGTCAGCACTGGTGCCACATATTCAAGTTAAACCAGCCACATATGCACCGATAATGCCAAATAGGATTTTTGATGAGAGAAAGTTGCTGGAAATGGAACGAAATGTAATATTAAAATGGTTCAAAAATTTTGGAGACCAAAAGTTACGGTTTTGTAGTTTAAGAACTATTTAAAAAAAAATATGATATAATTTAAAGACTAAAATATAGTTTACTCAAAAAAAAAAACACATCTGGCTATAGCCTTTATTTATTTATTTATTTGTTTGTTTATTTGTTTTTGTAGAATGGCTATAACCTTCTTGAAACTAAGACGGGTACTGCAACATACCAAAATTATGATGTGCATCTGGCTGATTTAAGAAAGAAACATAAGATACGATCCTCATATTTTGTTGAACAAATTCCTTGTTACAAAAGAGAATCAAATCAAGAGTATTCGTTAAAGAATGTCTTAGGCACCTGAGTTGCATGTGAGGATGATAGATTTTCGCACCCCTTCCTTAATAGGTGGATGTTCATTTTAGAAGAAAGAAAACATCCCCCTCGTGCTAGGCTTGGTAGCATTCTGCTAGCCGGAAAAAGGCTTACTTCTCTAATTTTTTTTTATTTTTTATTTTTTATTTTTTTATTTTTTCTCTGCTTTTCTATTCTCAGGAGTCCCAATTGGGTGGAAGGCTTAGAGTGGCCGAATATGGAAAGCTTATATGGCTAAGATTTTGTGTTGAGTATTTGGGTATATATATATCGAATTAGATTCGGGATGGAGAATATTATTACCCATATCCGATCTGTACCCACTTCGAATTTTTTTTTTAAAACCCATATCTGTCTTGGATTTTAATCGGATCGGATAAAATCCATCCCATTCGAATTGGATCGGATATCCGATGGGTCGGATCAAATTGCACCCTTAATATAGACAACATCAATTACATGCTCTGCTTTGAAGCCAAAAAGCACATCTTTTGGCAGGGTTCAGGTCCAATCAAATGAACTCAAAACTGCTCTCATGTCTGCCCCCGCTGCTCGCCTCCACTCCTCAAACGCCGTCTGCATGGCGGACCTAAAGCATTTGGGCTACAGTTTTAAATGCATCTAGAAGCTTAGTGCTGAATCTTTCGTTCAACAATGCGATATTTTGGTTGATTTAGTTAGCTTTGTACTTGGGCTTGCCAATTTCTCACTTCAAATGGGAGATGTTGTTCCTATGATATTTGAATATTTTCTATTTTTGATCGTTATGTGAGATATTAAGTGAAGGGTAGGGAAGAACAAGATCAACACCCTTATACTTTGTTTAGATTAGAGGTACACGAGATTTCATAAAGAGAAGGGAGGGGAGGGTAATGGAGGGGAGGGGAGGGTAATGGAGGGTAAGAAATTAATGAACTCTTATTTGAAAAGGGAGGGGAAGGTAAAAAGGGTATATACCTTATCTTTGTTTGGATAAAGGGGTTAAGGAAGGGATAGAAGAACTTTATATATATTTTAACAAATATACAATTTCTCATTAATAGATGTACTATTTAATGTTTGTGATATTTTTACAAATGCCAGTTCCTTTTGACAAATATGCTTCTCAAATCTACTCTTTTTATTCCTTTTTTTGGCATTCACATGAATCTATTCTAGAATGATTTTTGCTTTTTGAAATGTCCGTTCCTTTTGAGTTGTGGGCGAAGGAACGGTTATAGGGTTTTTGAGTTGTGCGAAGAGCAAAGGGGTGGTCGGAAAGATAGAGTATATAATGGTCTAGTTATAATTTAAATTTATTAAGGATAAATTAGGAAAGTGAAAATTAAGCGTGAATCTTTCCCTCTATTACACCCCAAATCGGGGGTATAGAAAATTGAGGGATACGGAGGGGTTGAAAGAACCCTTCTTTACCTCTCAAAAAATTTTGCCAAATAGACATTCATTTTTTACCCTTCCCTCCCCTCCCCTTATGAACCCCCATGCACTCCCAATCCAAATAATATATTAGATGTCCTTTGGATTGTAAAGATAAAAGGGCATTTGGAGCTTCTTGTACTGTTACAAAGTATCCCATACTCCCTTGGCATGCAAAAAAAGTTTTGCAAGAAAGTAAATTTTTTTTATGGAATCCTCAACAAGCATAATTTGAGAGACCACCAATGCAAAGTTTTGTTACTTCACGCTAATGATAATTATCAATATTTGCAAATTGAAAACTCATTGATCCTTCTCATACTTGTTATTGAGATACAAAATGTGATTAAACTATTTATTTTTTGACCAGTTAATATATTGACTAGGGGTTTCCAAACTATATGAATTTTAGTGCATAGGTAGAATGGAAATTATAAATCACATTTGAGAGTTAGGTCATCTATATTGGACTTTCATTGTCTAGTTAACATTAATTAAATTCAGCCGACAAAATTTAAAGTTGGATATTCAATCCTAATGGAATGATAGGAATTCGATATTAATAATTCAAATCATTTGATATGATCTACTACCTCTAATTATCCGAGAACTATATGATTCGAAGATCTAGCATATATATTGAGTGGTCAAAAAATATGTATGGAAGACATGATTCCAAACTTGAATATTTCATGGGGTTTGAACATTGAACTTGCCAGCCAAATCCATCCTAGGTCTGGCGTGTTAACTGGTATTTGTTGTCTTCTCTCTTGGCTCAAATTTTATTTTATAATCTACTATTTTCTAGCCTTAAAAATCGTGGCTTCGGTTCAAGCCCAGCTCGACAGACCAGGCTATGCTAGTAGCCAAATGCATAAATTAGTTAAAAATAAGGCAACTCATCTGGGCTATAGCTGTTCCAAAAAAAAAATCATTGTTGAGAATAGAAATGGGTATGGGCTGGCCCATACCTCAGATACATTATTTATTTGATTTAGAGAGGTTTCTGGGCCATGAAATATCCTTGATCCAAATGCCAGAACGACGACTACTAACAGTCATAACAAGTTGTAGTCAGTACGCACATAGAGCTACCACGTAGTTAACTATTGCATTGCTCATCCTTCACTTGCGCCACCACTCTTCATCCAGGAAAATCGTAGTTTTATTTTCATTTGATTAAATATGACATTAAAAGATCTGAGAGGTTACACAGAAACATTCAATCACCAAACTTGCTGCCACATTGGTAGCGCAAATATGATAGAGTTTGAATCCTAAATCCCTCATCCAAACCAGACCCACACCGATGACTTGGCGGGCTTTTACTAAGCTATTCAGAGCCATATCACATTCCCTAAGAATCAAGTTAATAGAGCATGCCAGGAGTTCTGACTGTTTTACAAGCAAACGTACTCCAGGCTACAAATGATTTTTAAAGAACAAGGCTACACATGATTGTTTACAATCTTTCTCTGGAAGTTTTCTATGTCTATATGCGACATTTAAGACTGACAATTTTGTGTCTAAGCTCATAACACGACTGCCCCACCTTAACAAAATCCAGGTCAAAACTGCATCGATGAACCCTGGAACACATTAATTAGGATCCTCGCCAAGGACAATGCCCTACAAGGCCGAGGCCTGCAGCAAGGACTCCTCTAGGAACAGCCCAACATCAGATATGGCCCATGGTCCACCCTGTCCGCCCTGGTCCCAACCCACCCGATCTGCCCACCGCCCGGCTGGGTTGAGTTGGGACAAGCATCCACTGTTCACTCGTGAGATTTCCCAACGCTGGTGGGCCTGGCGACTCACGTGGGTTCGTTTTCCGGTCCTGGCGGTGGTTCACCATTATGGAATGAAAGCAACGGGAGCGGCATCGCCACTGAAACTTTCCCACGAGGCCCCTGAGATTCCGGAGAATTGGAAGTGGTGACATCTCCCGAGGGTCTTCCAAGCCTGGAGAAGCAAATCCAGGCACCAAGATTCGTCCTCGTCCACCTTCTGAGATCCAACGCTTTCGAGATTCCAGCAAGGCCGGCATTGGCGCACGGCCCCCCATGTGTGAGCTTGCAGTACGAGCAGCCCACATGCATGGCATGAGGGCCTTTTGTGGACGATCTTTGGGATCCCGGTGGCCAATGGAGCTCCCAAGTCCAAAGATTCCATTCCCTCTTACTGATGGCTATGGGATACAGGCTGGGAGTGGCAGTGGCAGAGAGGGGGGGAGAGCAATACTGAAGTGAAGCTATCATAGCTGGGGTCTGGTCATGTGGGCAGAGACAAGCATGCTGTCCTCCAAGACTACAGCCAGGTGCAACTTGGGAGCCACTGGAGGGACTGTTGGTGTTGGAAGGCTATGTGTTGCCACCTTTGCCATGGAGAGTGAAGGTCAAATGGCCAATGGATAGGACTAAATTAATGAGCGCCATCATTATTGCAGATCTCCAACATTGTACTACTGTCTCGATTGACCGGAAGAAAAGATCCTTCAAAATGGAATATACTACAAGGTATCAACCCGAAATATTGCTTTTGATCCCCTAGGCCCGGGCGGTGATGGGGCCAAATGGTAATACTGTATCGGATTGGAGGCTTTAATTTGGATGCAATACATACGCTTCATTTGTTTTGGGACACGGCCGATGTGGGGCACGGCACGTTTCGCTCGATTACCAACAAACAATCATATGGCTGTTGAAGAGAGGAACAAAATTTAGTGTGGTGGTGCTGCGGGGGCCCCAACTCTCCGACCTTGTGCCGCATGTCATGCCAGCGGTGCAAAAAAGGTTTTGGCACGAGGGTCGGACCTCATGGCACATAATTCCCTCCTCGAGGAAGGAGGGAGAGTGAGAAGTGCGGGGGCCACAAGTGGGTCTGGTCGGGTTTGGATCCAATTTAACCCACATATAATCTGAAGTTGGCTTTAGAGCTGATAGGTGAAGTTAGAGCCAATCCTTCACTTGGCAGGTTTGGTCAAGCAGAGTCTCTTTTGGTTGGTAAGCAGTGAGTTTAAGAATAAAGGCTTGTCTTTTGAACTAATTTCGTCAGGCCTACTGGAAGTCAAAGTCTTCATTTGAGAGCACGGCATGACGCAAGGGTCTTCACTTCATGTATGACTAAGGACTAAAGTTGCTTATAGGTTGGATAAGGATTTACTTGTCCTAATCCCATGCGTCGTGAGAGCCGGCATCATGCTGGTTAGGACATTCTGTACCTTGGGTCATTCATACTACACTCAGATAATTTTGAAAATTGGGATCCGGTTTGTGTCTAGGTCAATTCTGTTAGGCTCCTATCTAGATCAAATTATATAAAATCTAGCCTACAATACCGGTATCTTTTAGTTTAGCATTTCTTTTATAACTGGAAATTCTTTGAGTTGCTTGACCTGAGTTTGTCCTGGGAATTCAGGCCTGTCTCTAGACGGGATATGTACATCATTTAGATTATAAAACGGGCCAGTGGACCAGGTCATAATGATTTCCAAACGTACCATGTGATTTTCTCCAGTGGGACGAGCATGCAGATTAGCAATGTCGAGGCTGACCAAAAGTAGAGTCTTTATAGTGAAATCCTATTGCAAATTCGTCAATAATCGAGGCATCTTATGTCCATTTTATAATCCTATTTGAAAGTTGGGAGTACTGAAGAAGGCTAAAGTCTTCATGTAGCTGGCTCTAATAATATAAATTACATACCGAAGAAGTATTAGCAAGGAAGGATTAGACAGTAAGCACAGGATCGCCATTGTACAGAGCTTGAACGGAGAATACAACTCATTTATTCCTCAAATGTCTCTTCACGAATACTAGTTGATCATATTTTCTCAAAATCTACATCAAATTAAGAGGCTAAGTCAACTAGCCTTCAATTTCTTTGGTCATCTTAAAGAAGTAAGAAAATTCAGCCCAGAATCGGCCGGGGGAGCTTGGGATCAGCTAATTATTGCACCGCGTTGGTAGAATTGACATGAAAGAGACTTCCGTACCTTCCTTAAAAGAAACTCAACTATTTATATGGTGTTGTATAAAACGCTTCATGCCTCTGAGCTTCAAGAAGACATCCATCCAGTCAAGTGACCGGACATATAGCCAAAAAAGCACATATCCGCTATCTTGATATTGATGTTATCTCCTTAATCACCCTATTGTACTTTCATTTTGCCACACTCCGTACTTACCTTGTACACATTCTTTATCATTAATAAATTTTGGGGAAGTGTTTCTTCGCTTCCTCTATTACATCTCAGGAAAAAAAAGAAGCTAATGACATAATCTTAATTTAATTATATTTGTCGGACACTTGAACTGACCCAGCTGGTTCAGCAAAATGGATGTGGCAATGATCATCAGGTTGTGGTGTGGGAATCAGACACTATTGGGGGTTAGATAGGAGGAAAGGTTAACTTGTTGGGTCAAGGTAGATCAAAGGAATCTGCCCCCTCTTTTCAGCCTAAATTTGTTGAATGAAATTTACATATTAATAACCTAAAGTCTACTTGGATGCCATCAAGCTTCTGTATTTGATCGGTTGCAAGATTGAATGTTTAAATTCAAAAAAATTTATCGAAAGATTAAAAATTTATTTTTTTAAAAAAAATTAACAACAAAACAAAAAAAAATATTTATTATTAAATGCTAAATGCAAACGTATAAAAAGCATAATAGCAATACACGTGAATCCTTGGATGTGCACCATAAAGTGCGGTGCACAGTGCGTACGTCCGCGTGTGCATGCAGTTGTGCGATGTATGCCGTATGTACCGTCCATCATGTGATAGATGGTGCATACGATGTACCGTACCGTATGGTGCATCGCATGCACAGCAGAAGATCCTTGTCCGATAGCAATAACCAACAGCAATAGCAACAATAAATAACATTAGATTGTCTGGAATACTATCATTAGTTCACGAATAAGCAATGTATAGAGCAAAAAGTTTGTGACTCACTGCAAGAAATTGGTTGCTCCATAGCCACTCAAACCATCAGGAGGCCAGCCAAAATTAACTTTGCGACAACATTTATATTTACAAAACATTGAGATATTGTGAGGGGGCCCAAAATGATGTTTAAAGCGGGCAAGCACCCATGACCTATCCATTTTCACGTAGGCGAGCTTCTGGTCCGACCACCACGGGTGGGCGACACCCGAAGCCAAAAGTGGCCCAAGGATTTACCACTGGATGGGGACACATGTCCCTCATCCGGAGTTGGACTCCAAACCAATTCTAGTGAAGGAGAGAGAGCATTGGAGACACAGAAAGCTTGGCTTGCTTTCTTTAGCAAATCAAGTAGGTAGCTGTTGGGCTTGGTTTTCGTCACCAGATAGTGACGGATGTAGTGAAAGATTAGGAAGGGTTTTTTTTAATGTTAGAGAGGAGAAAAAGGCCAAGCGTAAAATCCAGGACTAATGAGTGCAGATCAATGGGCGGGGGGGGCTTCATCATTAGTAAGATCCTGGATTCCTTCGAGATTCCTCAATCTCTGGGGAGGGGAATGAGATGGCAAACAGCAAAAGTAGCCTCGTGCCTTGATGCATGCCCTCCTTTATGAGAGCACTCCATAGCCTCTCTTTCTCCCCACTTTTTACTGTGCGTAAGCTTGTGACAGAGAAAGACCATGGATGAATGGGGGCCGGGTACCCTCCTTTCTTCCATGGTTGCAATGAGAACACGAGTTAAAAGTGAGAGAGAGCCCGATTCTCTCAAGTAGGGCAACCAAGAATTAATGCCACAAAAAATTGCACTGGTCGGGCCCCATGGGCTTCCAAAGGAATCAGTAAACTCTAGGCCTTGGTCTTACTTGAACTATTGCTGTAATAGTTAAACATGGAGGACAAGGAATGTGGGAAGTGATGGGCAATGATCAACGGTGAAAGTGACTGGAAGTGGAGAGAAACTTCCAAACACTCTTATCCTATCAGAGAAGCTCAAGAAAGAAGATGAGCCTCCCTACGATTCCACGCGTTAAAAAATGATGGAGGACATTATGATTCCACCATTAAAAAAAAAAAGATGGCGGTTATTGGGCTAAACTTTGGCTTAATGCACTCACATATGCGCATGCTCGAGTCATTGCATGGCTTAGTGTGCCTGTTACGTGGCTGTCAGGGCTATCTTGCCCCCATTCACAGAGATTTTTTTGTTGGTAATAGGTAATGATGATGCTGTTCTATAGTAAACAAATGTGGAGGTGAAGAAGGAAAGGTTAGGTTATAAGGAAAGCCCTCCGATGGATTCCCCGTGGGTCATTTTTCCTATATATAATTTGTTAATTCTGACAGATTTATGTTCATAGGTTTTGTTATGAATGACTTCCACGAGGGCCACAGGATCAAGGGAGTCGTGTTTAAGTAGACAACGTGAGTTTCCAATTGGACCACTAATGGACCCAATTGACAACGTGTTCCCACCCAAACTCAGTCAGGTACCCCAATTCATGGTGTAGTGTACGCATGTACATAAACATCAAGCAAAGTGTGGTGCATCATGCACTTGGGACCGCCACTTGCAACTCGACCATGCCTTCTTTCCTCAATCATTCAGCCTTCTGTTCGCACGAAGTATTGATTCATAGTGGATGCAGCAGGAGGTCAAGATACGTCTCTCTCTCTCTC
>KE506665.1:20730-35810 GCA_000441515.1 Elaeis oleifera | reverse complement strand
CTCTCTCTCTCTCTCTCTCTCTCTCTCTCTCTCTCTCTCTCTCTCTCTACTAATTAATAAAGAAAAACATGACGACAAAAATATAAAACTCAAACTAAATTCTCAAACCCCTCTCTCTATCTCCAAGCATAAGACTATTTTTTTTTTTTAGGAGTCCAAAGTGTGGTTGGTAGAGAATATAACACCCACCTTGCACACACTTCAGAAAAGTGGCACTCGCCATTTAAGGAGCCAACAAGGAATTGGGAAGCTTTCAAAGGAGCAGGCAACTCATTGCACCTATTACATTAGGGTATGTTTGGGTGGAGGGAGTTGGGCTTCGATATAGAAACACGAATAAGTGACTTCGATCCCGTTCCTTGATTGAGAGAAATTTCATTTCTATTCCAATTTCAAGGGAGAACGAAAATACTTCTGTTGTGATGTAAAAATGAGGGTATCATTAGTCCCACATTGGTTGTGAATTAAAAAAGACTCTGACTTATATAGAAAGGGATTATTCTTCTCACGTGAGACATCTTTTGAAGGACAAAATCATGAAGCTCATGGGCCAAAATGAACAATATCTCACATATCGAGCAATAAGTTCTTGGTTGCAACAATGGCGTGCTAAGTAAAGTCGGGGTTTGAACCCCACCGTAGGCGCCAATATTGTGGTCAAGAACTCGTGGGTCGAACAGATCGATCTCTTCTTCCGTATATATGAGGTATTATCCGCTTCGACCTCTAACACTATAGCACGGGGCCTTAGGATTTTACTCTTTAAAAAATATCTCATGTAGGAGAGATCAATGTGGGACTAATGACGCCCTCCCACCTACACTACAATAGCTCCAATATCTTAAACTCCAATCCCGACTCTCCCATAATTTTCGAATCACATTCCAATTTTAAATAGAAACCACACATATTAGAAATATGATCATTCCAATTTTCATTTCAATTCATTCTGATTCTGATTCCAGTTACAAACAAACCCTATTAAACAGAATAGAGAGAGAGTTGCAAGTGTGTAGCAGGTAATCATTGAACTTGACCATTACAACCATAATCTTATCTTTTGAAGTCATTGAAAGGTGGGCTGTGGATCCTCCCATCATCCTCGAGGAGAGTAGTGGGGGTCCTTAGTGGAGGATATGGACATGAGATTGATCTGGGATTGATAAGGATGTCATGAACTCCACTGCATAGGCCTTGTTTAGCAAGTGCCAAATATTTGTCATCGGAGCATTGCTCCATTCCAATTTATCTCTTTGACTAAAGCAGCATACTCAAATGGTCAATGTCTCTTCAATAAGTTAAACGACTGTCAAATGGAGAAACTGTATCACATGATGCTGACGCTTTCAGTAAGGAATGAGAAGAAGAAACAAATAGAAATAGGGCAACGAAGAGCTAGCTCAAACTCGAGCGTGCTCCTTGCCCTCACCCCACACCTAACTCGGTACATCACCCACTTAAAAAAGAATAACTCTCGTTTTGATAGATAGTGTGTCAAACCCCAGCCACAAGCACGCCTCACCTCCCTATCTACGTCAGTCAATCCAACTAGGAAAATGGCAATATATATACAGCATATACAAATTAATAGTAAAGCCCAAGCCCCCTTTGTTTTTTTAGGTAAAAAGCCAAAGTCCCCTCACTTTCATACTGTAGCCAGCTTGTTTGTCTCGTCATCAGAGATGAGACAACGTGCCTCCGAGGTCATTTGATGGAGACGAAGGAAATGGCCGCTGTTTTCTCCTCCAATCTATAAGACTCCTGCCGTCATTTCTGTTCCGAGGAGCGATGGAATGCCATGAGCTGTTTAGCCTCTGTCTTCCACCTTTGTTCAACGTCTTGAGCAATCCTCACTGCGTCCATTGACGCCCCAAGAATTCCGCGTTTTGTGAACCCCACTGCATACAGCCCGCACTCCCCTTTCCATCCATTGGGAAAGGACCTCCTCGGTAGCCCATCTTTCTCCGAAAAGAACTCCCTCTCCTGCCGGACCAAACCAATCGAGCAAAGATGATGAGAAACTTATAGCAACTCTATCAGCACAAGCCTACTGATTGTAACAAACTAATTGGGCCAATATATGGAAACATTGTCCCTTTGACCATGGACATTTTGATCAATAGAACAGTGGAAAACAACCGCGGCACATGAATATCAGTCACACTATAAGTACTAAGCATCAAGGTCTTGATCTGAATATTTTGTAAACTGATTCTAAATCCTTCCGTTGATTAAAAAAAGAGGTAAGAAAAGCCGATAAAATGCAGCAGGACGTTGTGATGTTACCTTTAGCCAAGATGGCACATTGCTTCTGTAGCCGGTGGCTAAGACGACAGCATCGAACTCTGACGATCTCCCATCTACAAATTCCACTCCATGTCCTGTGAATCTCTTTATCGCAGGGAAGACCTGTACGTGGTGCAAGAAGGAGGTGAGTCAAAGGCAATGACGTACTTGGAGGGGAGGGATCGGTAACCCATGAGGCATTTTATTCTATGGACCTTGATATCTCCAGACTTGATCTTGGCGAGGGTGCCGACGTCGAGGACGGGAGTCTTGCCGGAGAGTGACTTGAGTTCGAGGGGTCCAACCTGGGGCCGCTCGAGGCCGAACCGAGCTGTGTCGCCCAGCATGAGGCGGGCGACGAGCAGGAGAAAGCGATCCACCATTTGCACTGGGAACCACTTGAGAAGCCACATGGACAACCCGAAAGTGGAGCTGCCGAGCATCTCTCGAGGGAGAACGTGCACCTGGCGGCAATAAAACAGGGGAAAAGAGATCAAAAAGGAGCACGGAGATGAGATAGAATGAGCTGTCCAAGGATGTGATGGACAGATCAGAGTTGGGGCATGAACTGGACCCAAACATCAACCTCTGTGGCTTGCCCATATTGCTAGTAGCAGTACATCTTTGGGAAGCAGCTTTGGTGCAGTCTCCTCATCATCCCCTTTCTCCAGTACATTCTTTATAATTCCCAGTATTATGACCCGAAGGCAAGTACCTTTGTTCTTCTCATTTATTAAGATTTGAAATGACAAAGGTTGCTTTGCTTGTGGCAATGGGGGCCCATGATATTTTGTACAGCTTTTCATCAACTTTCGGAAAGAAAAAGATACGAGCAGATAGAGTGGTTTCTGATCGAGGAATAGGGCTCCTTGCTGGGAATGAGTCCCAAGAAAGGGAAGGCCGACTGGAATTTGTGGCTTGGAAAGGAATGCCAGTGGACATTTCACAAGGAAAAAGGCAAACTTCCATGGTGAATCTTTCTGCGCATGCGAAACCCTTGTTTTGTCCCCTAAATTTTTAAAATACCGCGGTTTAAGTTTATATGCAAGAGGGAGTGCAATACGTGAGCGCTTACCTATCGTTTACTTGTTCCTAACGAGTGGTCATGGCACTAGCACTAGCAACAACAATCACAACTATAGCACCATGATGAATTTTTAAACAATAACGCTAATCAAGGACAAAAGCAAATCCAGTTAGTTACCTGCACCCAAAAGAAATAAAAGAAAGCAAGGACCCAAAGAAAATTTGTTTGACTAGTATCGGAGAATAAGGATATATATAGCTGGGCTCGTCTCATTGTTCTGAAAACGACATGAAATGAAAGCTAAATCTGACTTCCACTAGGAGAGTGCACTTTTGAATGATTTGCAGATAAACCTCACTGCATTTCTAATCATTTGTCTTAATGTGTGAAAAAAAGAGGAAGAAAAGGTGTATTGATGTACGTATATGGATCATGGAGAGAAGAAGAGCTCACCGTATTCCTTACGACGATGGAAGGGTAGGCATTGTGATTGCATAGGTCCAAGCAGACCTCCATCCCCGAGTTGCCGCACCCAACGACGAGCACCCTCTTCCCCTGAACACGCCGCCACTTCTATACAAGCTTGTATGCATGATGGACCCCTCGAACTCCCGCATGCCGTCAATCTCCGGCAGGACGGCTTCGGCATTCTCCCCGGTGGCAACCACCAGCCACCGGCCCACGTACTCCGTCCTCTCCTCCTTGTTGTCGGTCGCCGCCGTCCTCACCCTCCAAAACCCGAGTACGGCGTCGTACTCCGCGCTGACCACCGTCTCATTGAAGGCCGGCCGGATGTCGAACCGGTTGGCGTAGTCCTCGAGGTAGGCGATGAATTGGTGCTTGTCGGGGTACGTCGGGAACGAACTGGGGAACGGCATCAGCGGAAGCTCGCAGAACTGCTTGGGTAGGTGGACGCAGAGGCGGTCGTACGTCTTTTGCTGCCACAGGGAGGCGATGCAGTTGGCGCGCTCCAAGATCAGGCTGGGGACTCCCTTCTCTTTGAGGCAGGCGGCCACCGCCAGCCCCGAAGGCCCGGCGCCGACGATGATGGGCCCCGGGGCGCAGACGCACCTCTCCGCCTTGGCGCTGGCCGCCGGCTTCATCGTCACGCAGTAAGAGTCCGCCGTGGCGCGCTGCCAGTAGTATTGGTAGAACAAGGGGTCATGGAATCGCTTCCCTTCTGCCTCCCTCCAGCAGTCCATGAACAAGTATTAGTTTCGAGTACCTGCTGATCACCACTAGTAGCTGTAGCAGCAGTAGCCGTCACAAAGAGGAGCTATGATTCTTTAGATGATCTTGTGGTGGTAGGAGGATTAATAAGGAGGGTGGATATGGAGAGAGGAGATCCCGAAATCATTTGCTCTTTTTTTTTTTTTTTGGCTTTCTTTCTGCTGGTTGAAGCTTATCCACAGGTGGATGAGGCTTGTATGAGAGAAGTATGGGAGTCCTCCTAGTTTTGCTGGAAAGATCTACGGGAGGGCAATAGAGAGCCTTATCCTTTGGGTGATTTCCGGCGGAGAAGAAAGCGGAGAGGGGAACGAGCCAAGGCCAAGGCGGGGGAAAGTGAGGGAAAGCGCGGGGGCAACGGGGAGAGAGAGAGAGTCCTGGGGTTGGGGTTAGTTATATTATTCCTCCTGCTGGCTTTATACACATGGGGACTGAGTGGAGTTGTACGTGCGACCTCTCTTATTGTTATTATCATTATTATATGATGAACAAAATCCAGCATATGCGATACTATTCCTTTCGGGCCTTTTTGGCAGAGATAGTTCAGAGATATTTTTTGCTTTTTATTTTTTAGATTTCTAGTTTTTGGTAGCTGATATATGCACATTATTAGTTTTGATGAATATTGTCCTTTAATTACAGTGCACACGATGCTTATGTGCCCTAGGAGTGGGACATGTAAAACTGTTCCCTTAGCTTTAATTGGCAACAAACTGGCAAATCAAATAAACCAAGCAAGTTTAAAACAGGTGTCCAACCCTGAAATGGATAGAGAGAGAGAGTCCCAACGTCCTTGAGATTGTGAGATTTCCAATGAGAAAGATACGGAGGGGTGGTGGTGGGAAGGGAAGGGATACCGATGGCATTGCATCAAGGGCAAGATGGTTTGAAATTAGATGATACTATACTAGTGGAGTCCCGAGAGGTACAAAGACGAATGCCTCACATAACTAACCAAAATCTCCATAAATCCGTGAAAGTATCTCGATATAACGGACGACTCGGTAAATCGCCATAGCATCATGCCATCATCGTGATCTATTTAATAGCACGCATGTGCTCTTTTTCCGAGAACCGTTGGCCTCGACGAAATTCCTCGCCAACGCCCCCGGGGCCTAGCCCACGAACAAAAACATATGGGGCGGGCACAGAAAAAATTAATAAATAAATATGATATGAGCCTCTAATTTTGCCACATCCTCCCAAATGTCCACTCAAAGACAGAAAATAAAAGTCAAAATTCAGCCATTAGCCTTATAATTATAAAAAAATATGAGATCCTCTTATTTCTATTTTTTATCGATATTGTCGTGATTCTAATAATATAGAGGATACCAATAGTCTCACATCGATTGTGAGTCAAGAGGGACTCGCGCTTATAAGGAGAAAAAATCTTTCCTACGTGAGGCGTCTTTTAAAGGGCAAAATCGTGAGGTCTATGGACTAGAGCGGACAATATCTCACGTGACGAGTTGAATCCGTATCCGTAACAATGACACGCCAGATTTTTTGGGGCTGAGGTCCGTCTCGACTGATTGTGGGGCTCCTCGAATTGTATACATTGGAGCCCCCTTTGTGGTTCTAATAATGTGGAGGGCACCAATAGTCCCACATCGGTTGTAAATCAAGGGGGACTCGTGCTTATAAAGAAAAAAAAATCTTTCCCACATGATGTGCTTTTTAAAGGACAAAATCGTGAGGCCCATGGGCCAGAGCGGACAATACCTCACGTAACGGACCGAGCTCTTATCCGCAACAGATATAAATTATAAAACAAAATATTACACACTAAGCAAATTAATTATTTAATAACTTAATACATATCTTTACATAAATCGATATATAGTTTGCAGAATATAGTAATTACTATAGTATATCATCTGACAATGCACACCGAGCAAATTAATCATCAAATAAGTCAATATATATCCTAGATAAATCAATACATAGTTTTCATAATATGAAGTTTATCAATATACAGTACATGGCCAGCTAGCACACACTTAATGTTAGCCATCTAGCAATGTAGTATATATAATTTGCTAAATATGTATCACCTATCAGTATAATATATATTTGATGAATTATATATTCAAAAATTATATATCAATTTATCTCAAGATATATATGAATTTATTTGGCAACTAATTTGCTGGATGTGTGTCACTTGATCATTTAATATATACTAACAAAGAGTATGTTATAAAAATGAGAAAGAAAAGAATGTCGTATTTTCTAAATTATGAAACTGATGATTCCATTAGTAAAAGAAGTATTTGATTTTGGTTTCTACTTTAAGATGGGTTTTTAAGGGACATGTGGCAAAATCAAATCATGCCCCATAATTCTTCTCTGGTGCCATCCCATATGATTTTTGTTCCCGAACCCACATTAGATCTCTCTCTCTATCAACCAATCAATTATTCTCACTGCACGTATATCTCTCTCACTCTCTCAATCAATCAATTATTCTCGTACTACATGCATCATGCAGCCATGCACATAGCTAAACACAACAGTTCATTTCTATAGATCCCATTCATTAAATACTCATCTTGATGCATCACTATATGTTATAATCAATGGTGCCGAAACCAAAGACACTGACGAACCTCGAGAGTGGTTAACCCAAGGGGTGGTTTCCAACTTGTGCAACAACCGTCGACTTGCACATCGGCCTACACGTATAAAGTAGCCGATGACCCCTACTTTAATCGACAAATTTGGAAGAGTTGATTAGAAGATTCCGTATATCCTCTCCAACCATGTGACTACTGGGAGCAACTAACCATAGATCGAATAAGGCAACAACAACCTCTAAATCCTGAAAATCGGGCTAAAAAATTTTGGGATGATACGCCTGAAGAAGCCATGACAGTCTCTCACAACTCCTATTACAACTCTTGCCTCGATCTATAAATAGAAGTAATTAGGGGATCCTAAAGTGCATAATCTTTCTCATATGTGCCTTCCCATCTGTTCTGCAAGTTTCTGATTTGAGTGTCGGAGGATTCTCGCTGAAGTCAACTTCGATCTAAGCCTTATTTTATAGGTCCGATTGCCATCGCCTTACTGATCGTCGCCCAGCTCTAATCAATCCAGCCCACGTCGAGAATCTACAGCAACACTACGTAAATAAGCAATTTGTGATTTCTGAATGTATAACAATATGATACATGTAATTTACAAACGTTTACTCTAAGGCATACAGTCAACTCAACCTGGATGAGATTTTCATTTTCTTTAAAAAACCATTGGATTAGGATCCTGAACATGGCTTGGATTATTAAATTCACTATAGTTTATGGAACAGGCATTATAATTAATAACTATTGGAATTTATTCATCATTCAGTTGCTTTAGTTGCAAATTTTTTGGGCAAAGTTCCCAACTTGTAATGGCCACGTTTGGTTTGTTAGCTGATCTTTTGGTTGTTTATTATGTAAGAGGTATAACTATAAGAACATCGTCCTCAACTTCTTACCATCTTAATTCAGTGGCGCAGCATCTGCTACTATACGAGGGTGCTGGTTCATGATTAAAATCAAAATCGAAATAATTAAATCTTTCGAAATATTTAGTCCGTAATCGAAATCGAAATCGAAATGAAAATTTAAATCTATAAAGAAGAGTAGGAATTGAGTTTTAAATAGGTTGGATCATCTTTATTCCATTTTGAAATTAGAATCGGAATAAAACTCTCTTCAATTAAGTGACTGAAATAGAAATGAGAGTCATCCATTCTGATTTTCATCCTATATCTCAATTTTTCTAACTAAATTCCTCCTGCGTGTCCATCATATTTTTTGCATTGCTTCTGGAAATAGAATCTGAGAAGAGGAACTCCAATGACTAACCATAAATAGGAGACAAAAGCGAGCGTTCATGGTGAAATCTTTATAAGAAACTGCATGAACGATCAACTAATATAATTTTGTGCTCTCTTTACACGTGTGCATGTGGAAATACAATTTGAGAGACATTTTGTTGCCGTTGACCGTTGACAAAGCAAACACGAGCAGAATTGATAACTCGTGTACACTAATTACATCGAAGGAATTTTGAAAAATCAAATTAAGAAGCCTGGAAGCAAGAACCTGATCATTTTAACCTTAGCCAAATATATCTTGCGACTATCTAAATAACGAGTATAGTTTTGAAAATTGAAATGAGGTGTCGATTATTTAAATTGATTAGTGGTTTTGGAATATGTCACAAAAAGCAAATAGATCAGTAAGATGACCTAAAAAATGCAATGTTTATATGTAGTGACAAATCACGGTTTTCTTTGTTATCTCAAAGCATGATTTTTTTGGAATCCACTGGATGATTTTCTGAATTTTAATGTTTCAAGATACTTTGAAAATTTAGATAATCTCTGATTGAAGGATTTCTTTGAGAAGAGTTTCTTTAGTTTTGTCTTCAGCCACATCTCTTACTTTCAGAATTTCATGTTACCATCGTTTTCTTAAAATTAAGTATTTCATTCTAGAATGTACTTATTTTTGAAAAGTCAAAATTGTCAAGAGGGTATATGTTTGATATTAGAAGTGATATTGTTGATATTCATATTGTCCAAAGTCATTCAATTCCAATCATAAATACTATAAATCCAATCAAATATCATGATTGGTCAATCCAAATAGACTCGTATTGCAATATCCCCCAGTTCACAGGTGTTATAATCCGAATATGCTCTAATACCATTTACCACAACACAGGATCTTATCTAAAAAAATTAACCAAAAATAATATTTGAATTTCTAAGCCTTATATAAATAATCGAGATTCATCTAATACACAGTCGCATCAATACAGATCCTTAGATGATAGTAAAGTTCTATATAAAATTATCTTCAAATCCTTGCTCCAATTCTAAACACTAAAATATTAACCGCAACTTGTATTTTCTTATCACCAACATGAATCTGGCCATAAAGAATGGCTAGATTCGGCTTTTCTTGGGTCATAATCATCATGTTGATGAGATTATCCGGGGGATCACTACTTCTCTTAATCGTGTGGTTATTGGCCAGTATTGTTTTATTTTAATTGAACTACCTCACCCTTTAAATTATAATGGTATCACATATCTTGTTTAAAATAATTAAGCAAAGAAAAAAAAAAAAGGGAACAAAAGACACAGCTATTTGGATGCTTAAAAGTTCCTAGCCATTAAAGCACATCCAGCACTTTTTAGATCCTTATTAATTTAGTGAAAATATAGTGCCAAAGACAGTGAATGAAATGGTGGATTTCGGTAAGATGATGAAAAAAATTCGCATTCCATGACCTCATCGATAGTTATCTAGATTGAACAAAGCATACTCGTATATATAATATTCAGATCAATTTAAATAATGGCACAAATAAAGTGAATCCTATCTAAAGAGTGTAGGCCATACTAATATGACAACATTTAACTAAACAGCACTTAACCGGCCCTCAAAAGATATGCCGACTGCCGACACCACTAGAAACGTAGCATCTGCTATGAAGCTCCCAACCATAAATGCTTTTTTTTTTGGGTAAAACCATAAAATGCTTGAAAAGTAGAAGCCACGACTCCAAATGCCCTTTTATGAACAACCTATGAGTTGCTTTAGTGTATAATAGGAACTTTCCATGAGCTATTTGGGTTTGTTAGATGGCTTTGCACCCTTTAATCACGAAGCAAATTCTCCACTCCCTATGGGAATTTAAGGGAATAATTGACACTCCCCTGCAAACTAAGCTATCACGTTTGACTTGAACAAACAACATCTTCGTGGTCCGGGACATAAAATAGTGGCTACTCCCTTTGTCTACTTTGCAGACTGGGTTTGATCAGCCACGAACTAAAGATTGTCTCTTTGTCGTTTTTTTTCTTTTTCCCTTTAACCTCAGTTTCATGGTGAACTTAAAAAAGTTTCGAACCTTTATGCTTCAGAATGCTTGAGTTTAGGCAATGAAGAAAGCGACCAACCTTGGGAGACACACCCCCCATCAACTCAAAGCAATAGCATTAAAAGGGAGTGGCGGAGAGCCGCATTGCGAGTGGGTTAGGTACGGGTCGTAAGCGTGGGCCGCAGCGTAGCCTACTCCGGGAACCGTGGGATGACTGGCGTGTGAACGCGGAGTGGGATGTGCCAAACCCTTGTGCCACGCATGTCTGCAGAAGTAGAACTATGGAGGGCCCACCAGATTGCCCTTGCCTGTCCGACGTCGGTCCAATCCATGGAGAGATTATTGCGCCACGTCGGAGTTCATTACATGCCATGTCATTGCCACGTCGGAATGGGTGATATGGTGGGTTCTTTATAGCTAAAGAAAGAGTTTCAAGAGCCTGCATTTCTATAAACATAAAGAGTTGTGCCATTTTTTTGTATTGAGATAAAAGCGATCTCTTACATGGGGATCGATTGATGCATTTCTGACGACTTCACCTAAATGGATTCAATAACATAACTCAGGGTGATATCTAAATGAAAACTTTAAACCAGTCTTGCCAGAAAGCTAAATGAAGTCACATCAAAGAGTCGTTACCTTTTATTACGGTAGATTTAGAAAGTTCTTGCAGTTTAAATTTGTAATAGATTTTGTTATTGGTAGAAGTACACAACAACTCGGTATTGCGGCCAACCCAGGCAAGAGAAAACAGGTCACATCTCGATGCCAATTGTTCTTTCAAGCTGTCTAGATAGTGGAGAATGGAAGAATAATAATTTGCTGACTGATGACTATGGTCAATTTCGGGTGCACTAGTGGGTCAAAAATCAGTATGGCTTTTGAGAAAAATTATACTTTGTAATCCCTCTCAATAATCCCTATTTAACAATGCCGTTATTTAAAATATTACTGCCAATACTTCACTGATCTACCTGACAGTAGTGATATATTTGACATTGAACTTAATGTAATATTTATCAGTGTTCAAATTGAGATGCGAACGGCTTAAAGACCAAAGACATGACTAATCTTCTAATCGAAGGAAATTTCAAGAGATAAGCATGTGCTCCAAGGTTCTTCAATGGAATAAGAACTTAAATTCTTAATTGGAATGAGACATTGCGGCCAAAAGCAGAAATCATCATAGCAGGAAACTTTGATTTGGATCCTAAAGGCTCCATCCGTCCACTTCCATATTTTGTTTTTGTACTTTTCACTGGCCATTTCCTGAAACATCTCTTGACACGAGTAACAGGCAAAGTAGCTTGGAGAATTAGATAAGTTGAAGCGAATCTCGCAGCTAGCAACCAGAGATCAACTCAATGGCCTATATCATGACCTAAGAACTTAAATACTGTGATGTGAATGCACAGGGGAATGGTGGTTTGATGTGATGCAGTTATATATATATATATATAAGAGATTGCAGTTAAGCGCATGCTTGGTTGGAATACAGTTAAAAAGTGTAATGCATGAAACGTGGATGTAATGAAAGCCAATGCTAGTTTTTTTTTTTTTTTTGGGTATAAAAAGTGAGGTCGATGCTAAGCTGAAAGCTAATATAGGTGGGCCTGGGCCCCTGTGCTTGGAGACTATAGGGCCGAGTTTGGAGGAGAGGGGAGCTGACCTTTGTAAGTACAATAAGTTAGTTGGCCCGTAGACGATGTTTCCCAATGAAAAAGCAAAATAATAGTGATGATATTAAATAATAAAAGTTGACGTTCGATCCCATATTGCACGATGGAACGTTCCTTTTTGGTCAAGATATGAACGGCAAAATATTTATTTGGCCGTATGCTTATTTGAATTATTGATTTAGACCTATTCAGCGAGGGGAAAAAAAAAGTGATGAAAGAATCATTTTTCTTATATATGTACATGAACAGGCACATGGAACAAAAGTTGGCTAGAATAGATATATCGCAGCACTTGTTAACACGGAGAATGTCTTCACGGACTTGCATGGGTAGGCATGGATAAAATAAGAGAAACGTAGAGGAAACTAACATTAAACATTGCGCATTAAGGTTACACTTTTAATTTTAATTTTAATTTTTAAAAAATATATTTTATTTTTTAAATTTTATTATTAAATAAAATAAAAAATAAAAATATGTTTGATAACTACGATGTTATAAATAAAAATAATATTTGGGATGACAGATGAAGAGTTCGACGAGAGAAAAGAGTTCAGAAAGAGAGAGAAAAGAGTTCAGAAAGAGGTGAAGAGCTCGACGAGGGAGAAAGATTCGGACTTTTTACTCATTGATTTGGCGTTTTAAATATGAGAAAGTAAAATATAAAAAATAATTTTAAAAATAAAAAATTTATTTTACATATAAAATAATTATTTATATTTTTTTATTTTTTATTTTTTACTTTTCATAATATTATCAAATTTTGCTTTTTAATTTTATTTTTAAATTAAAAATAAAAAATATATTTTTTAATAACTAACCAAACGGCCTTAAACTTACGAGAGAGAGAGAGAGAGAGAGAGATTGCATGCAAATAATAAATAACTCACATCAAGCTTAACTACATTCTCTGTTGTGCGCTCTTTATCAGCTGATTTGCCTCCCGCAACCTACAGAAAGTCTCACTTGGACCTCAGAAAAAAATTAAGGGAATATCTAACTCAAATCTATTGCAGCCCCATCCCGTCGCAAATATGGGATATCAAATGGCCTATGCTCCGATGTGGATCACGGTCCTTTGCTGATTTGCCTCCGCAATCTACAGAAAGTCTCACTTGGACCTCAGAAGGAAAATTAAGGGAATATCTAACTCAAATCTATTGCAGCCCCATCCCGTCGCAAATATGGGATATCAAATGGCCTATGCTTCGATGTGGATCACGGTCCTTTGCTGATTGTTCTTATTTATGTGTGTGTATATATATATAAATTTTATTACATTGCTTCAAAGAATAATTTAATTTTTTATAATTGATTTATTTCTGACCATCGGATTAAAATGGATGGTTTGAATTTTTCATCAGTAACCAGTCGGAGCACCAAATATGCATGGCTGATACAATAAATATTTTAAAAAATAAATTAAATTGAATATCAATTTTTTTTTCAAAAATCTTTTTGCCACCCCTCTTCTCCCAAATCATGATTTTTGGTAGGGTGAGTGGTCGAGTTGAAAAATATCCGAAGAGAAGAAGTTGGAGGGTGTGTACTAAGGGCAGAGAAGGAGAGGCGGGGAAGGACGGCAGTGTTGTCACCAAAGGCGGAGGAAGAGGAGAGAGAGGAGGAGGAGATGGGGGTGAGCACGGAGGGCAGAAGAGAAGGAGCGGGGTGTCGGGGTCATCACTATGGGCAGAGGAAAGAAAGAGAGTGGGGTTGCAAAAGAGAAGAAGAAAGAAGAGAAGGGAGAGGGGGCTACAGTGGAGAAAAGAAGGAAGAGGGTGGGGGGCGGCACAGGAGGCGGCGCAATTGCAGGAGGAGGGGCGGCACAAGCACAAGGGGTAGGGGAAGGGGGTGGGCATGGCAGGGAGATAGCACAGTCATTGATGGAAGAGTGGATACCTACAGTGGAGAAGAAAAAGAGCAGGGAGATGGTGCGGTTGCGAGAGGGGGTGCAACCTGCGATGGAGGAAAAAAAAGAGCATGAATGCGACACGATCGTAGGAGGGAGGGAGGCCTATGATGGAAAAGAAAAAGAGGGAGGAGGCGGCGCAGTTGCAGAAGGGGGTGGCACGAGCATCGGGGGGGGGGGTGAGGGCATGAGTGACAATGGAGGGTGTCAGAGAGAGGGGAAGGAAGACTGCAATATGGAGTGGCACGAACATCGGGGTAGAAGGGGAAGACAGCCGTGGAGGCGGGTGGTGGCGAGGAGAAGTAAAGAAAAGATGGAGGAGGATAAAAATAATAAAATATAAAAAAATAGTAATGTAATATCTTAAATTTCTTTCATAATAAAAAATTATAAAAAATACTATAACATAAGCCATATATATATATATATATATTAGTACATATATTTTCGACCTCAATGAAAAGATTTCTGGTTCCACCTCTTCTAGATAAAAAGAGACGTATATATGTATGTATGATCTCAACTAATATTTTCGACCTCAACAAAAGATATTTCTTATTCCACCTGTTGGTGCAAAAATCCGTCGGCGTCGGAGATGCTGGAGTCGAGGGTGCCGCGGTCGCCGCCGGGACCTGCAAAAGAAAATCTAAACCAAAGTTGGGATTGCTCCGGCAAGACCCTCCGACGCTCAAGTCAGTTCTCTGCCTCAACAAGAATGGAGAGCTCGAACGAAGATTTTAGCAGAGTTTTGAGATAGAGACGAGAGCTTAGAGAATAATGTATCTGGGGGGCCTTATTTATAGGCAGAGGGCGCAACAGACTTGATAGCGATGCCTGTAACCACCTGGTAGTGGGCCGTTCAGGAGTTTGTTACGGAGGATAGTGGAGTAGAGACGTGGACATCGTTATGCCTTGCCACGTGGGCTGGTTGCGGAGGGTGGAATGATGTCCGTTGTCGTGACTTGCCAGAGCATGATGGAGCCATGTGGGGTCCATTACAGGAAGTGGAGTAGTGTTGCGGCCATTATTGTGGTCTGTCAGCATCCGAGCCTATCGGCTGAAGTTC
>KE506664.1:93672-103975 GCA_000441515.1 Elaeis oleifera | reverse complement strand
ATTTTACATACAACATATCATGTCATAGATCCTGGAGTAGGTTGATTTGATGATTAGATCATATGCATGTTAGATTAATTTGATTAATCTAATTATCTTCTGCTGTAATTTATTTGAAAAAATTTCAAAATACATACATGAAATCACCTATGTTGACCAGCAAATGAAGCTTGCACGCCCCGTGGAGGTAGACTTGAGGCCGATCCATGTATTTATATTATATTTTTTATTTTATTTTTCTTTCTTCCTGCTGCAATGTGTGGTACCGGATCCTATACAATAATTGATATCAGAACAAGGTGGTGCCAGAGCATAAGTTGCAGTGGTGGTGATCGAGATAGAAGATGGAGAAGACAAGCGCAATCAAGATGGAGATCAACAGGTTTGACGAAAAGAGTATTTTCTCCTTGTGGCAGAAAAGGATGAAAGACATGCTCATCCAGTAAGGGTTAATCGATACTCTCTTGTGTGAGGAGAAGCCAACCACCTTAGAGGTGTAGAATTGGAGGCGGCTTTAGATGCAGGTGGTGAGTACGATCTGCTTGTACCTAACGGATGAGGTGGTGATCCATGTGTTTGGCGAGACTTCTCCGATGATGCTGTGGTTGAAGCTCGAGGAGTTATACATGGCGAAGTCTCTCTCCAATAATCTCTTCCTCTGGAGGTTTTTCTACCAGTTGCGGATGACTGAGGGACAGAGCATGCAAGAGCATCTCAGTCACTTCCAGAAGATCCTCACCGACCTCCTCAGTGTTGATGAAAAAGTTAAGGAGAAGATCAAGGTGCTGGTCTTGCTAGCATCGCTTTCTCCTTTATATGAATCCTTGGTGACTGCTTTTCTAGTGGAGAAGAGCACCATCAAGATGGACGAGGTCACCATGATGATTCTTCAGAATGAGGTTCTCAGGAGAGAGAACCCAGCTTCGAGCTCAGGTGGCGGCAGCTCAGCTTTGGTGGTTTCTGGAGTAGGAGGTGGCAGACAAAGCGACAGGAGATCACGACAAGGGAGGTCCAAGTTCAGGATGAGGGACTTGAGCAAGACTAGATGTTACTAGTATGATGAGTTGGGGCATCTAGCCGGAGATTATCCTCAACTCAGGGATCGGACGAAGGCTACTGCAGCAACGGCCAGTAGTGAGTTAAAGGATGATGTTCTAGAGATATCTGATGAGGTATCTACTTCTTTCTAGCAGTGAATTTTAGATTCTGCATACACCTATCATGTATGTTGTAGAGAGGAGTAGTTTGACTCTCTGGAGAGCAGTGAGAGTATTGTTATCTGTCGGATGGATCGAGTTATGTGATCAGAGGCATTGGGACGGTCAGTTGAGGGACACATGATGGTGCAGTTAGGAGATTGGGAGAGATCCGATACATATCCAATTTCAGACGGAATCTTATCTTACTGAGTATAATGGATTCGAGAGGCTACAGGATGGTAGCTGGTGAAAAAATTCTGAAGGTATTGCGCGGCAATAGGATTGTTTGGAGGAAGAAGAAGATGAAAGGATATTACTATCCAGCAAGGAGCCCAATGCAAGATGGAGTTTCAAGAGCTAGGAGGAGCCCAGAGTGAGGTGGAGCTCTAGGTGGAGGTGGATCAGGCACTAGATGGGAGACTCGGGAGGACGAGAGGTGACATCTCAGAGTGAGATTTCTATTGCCGCAAGATGATATCCCGAGTAGGTCTTTGATCATAGTGGACACAGCCCATGATGGAAGTGGGATCTAGCGGCTTAGCTCGACTCCCACATTTTCTCATCCATGAGACAGCAACATGCTCTAGGGCATGGGGTGAGATGGATCACAGGCTCTCAAAAATAGATAGAGGTTGAATATCGAGTCGAGATGGAGATTGTTGAGATTTGATGTCTTGAGATTCGATCTATATTGAGCCCACAGTGAGGTTTAGGATGACAAACAGAGTCCAACGAGCCCAAAAACAGTCCAAACGAAGAAGATACGTGCGAAAGAAGATCGAAACGGCTGACACAACGTACGAGATAGTGGCGAGCCGACGACAACGCGATCGGGCCCGACAGAGACGCGTGCGCACGGCCCAGTGCACGGGTTGGCCCAGTGTGGGTGCACGCGTGGCCGGCCAACGTGCTTGGGTGCCCAAGCCCAGCACTCCTGTGCGGTCCACCGTAGACTGCGGGGCGCTAGCGGTCCATGGGGTTGCGTGGACCGAACACATGGTCCACGCGCGGTCCAGGTGATCTTTTGCACGATGCGATGGTCCAGATCGTAGCTGATCATGATCAAACGGCTGAGGTTGATTTCAAATTTGATCAAGTGATTGATGGCCCTGATATGCACGATCGGATGGCTCTAGTGCGAGCCGATCACGATCGGATGACCACGGATGATTCTAAGCTTGATTGAGACTCTGTTTCCTAGTGTAACAATATTTTAGAGTTTCTGGAGTCTATAAAATTCTGATTGACAAGTTGTCAGTTGTGTTGGAGAGCTGGTGACATCCTGGAGGTGCAGAAAGGCTTCAAGAGAGGTTTCAGAGAGCTTTTATAAAGATTTTAGGACTTCTTATTGAGAGACCCTTGTATAAGGGTTGAGTGATGAGTTTCTCTTATATTGGTTTGTTTTATTCTCTCAGAGTGAAGCTTGCACATCCTGTGGAGGTAGGCTTGAGGCCTATCCATGTATTTATATTATGTTTCTGATTTTATTTCTTCTTTCTTCCTGCTGCACCATGTGATATCGGATCCTGCACAATAGATCCAACTATTTGAGTTAGCTTAGTGGATCCATTCATCAAGAGTATTCCTATTTTGGGCCACCTTGAATATTATTTCAAGCTTTTCTCATGTTTCTCACCTCCATGTTACCATAGGTTCCCCCCTCCTTTTCTTGCATTCTTCAAAATAAAAGAAAAATTAAAGTATCTCCCTTTACTAAAGCCCCCTCATTTTCATTGTGCAACTGCACACCATTTTAATAGACTCTCCATAACTGTCTTTAATTTGTGTAACTCCTACATCTGGTCTAATATATTTTGTTCTATCCTCCCTAGCTTTACCACACATATCCATCTTAAAATTCTAATTTTGCTACACTTGGCTTATTTTCTTCAACCCTTTATGAACTATATAACATTGTAGGTCTCGTTGTTCTATAAAATTGCTTTTCTAATCACTTAGGTATGTGCTGATCACATAATACCTTAAAAGCACCTCTCAGCTTTATCCAACCAACTCCAATTCTATAAGTCTCTATCATCTTATATAATGGTTCTAACTTCTAAACAATACAATAGATCACTTCGTGGCATTTCTTGTCCATCCATCTTAATTAAGATCCCATTTTCTATTAAGTTTCCACTGAATTTCCATTCCATATATTTGTTTTTTGCCCCAAAACTTAAATCCTTTTCCTCTAAAGCTTTTGTCCATAAAGCCAAATTAGAATTTAATGTAGTTGTTTTCAACCAAAAGATCAGCACTATATCATTTGCAAATAATATACACCATGTATATCTTTCTGAATATTAATTTATTAGTAGCAAGTTTATTTAAATTATTGGAAAATGATATGAACTTAGTGTCGGCCAGTCGCCTACTGTGACAAGAAATAAACTTGTAGCACAACTTCTAATGCTTATCAATATCTTAACATACATATCCTCTATGATTTCAAGATACCATTTGCATGCATCTTAAAACCACCAAACTACTTGGTACCTATCACAATCTTTCTCCAAGCCAACAAAGTTTATGTATATTATTCCCTTTTTGTCCTACCAAATACATAAATAAGAAGATGTCCTCCATTGTTGACCTTCCACATATAAACCTAAATTGTTTCTCAAAGACTATCATTACTTTTTTGAATTTTTGTTCAAGCACCATTTTCCATTGCTTTTATATAGAGACTCGTAAGTTTAATTTCTGAAATATTAGGGAAATTCAATATCCATCATCTTCATTCTTATACATAGGTGCCATGATACTTCTTCAATCATTTAACAGTTTCTTGGTTTTCAAAATCTCAATAAGTAAATTAGTAAACCAAGTTAGTCCAAACTCCAAACTCTTCCATGCTTTCCCAAACCTTGAAAGCTTTTTTATCTAGCCATATTATCACTTGTCCATGTCCGTCCCAAAGTTACCTCAACATTTATTTTAAGACTTGTACAAAGAGAACCTTGGCAACTTGCTATTTATGCCTTTTCAATATAAATTTCACTACTAGATTTCTCATTTAACAATTTTTGAAACTCATCTTTCACCAAGATTCTATTCTTCTCACTTTAATATACTTAATCAGTATCTTTCAATTCTCTCCTTTATTTAAGATATATAATATACCTTTTCTTGCATTCCTCCAAATCTTACCTATCATATAGATTATGATACACTATATATTTAGCCATAACTAGCCTTGTTGCCACTAGGTCTAAAAATCCTAGATGGTATTCTTTTCGACCACTCAAAGCAAATCCTCTTTAACTTGATTACCTCCTATACCTCATTTTTTCACTACCAAAGTGCTTTATGTGCATAACTTTTACAATTTAATTCTCTAAAAACTTCTTCACATACTCTCCTAATACCATTCATCATCTAGTCTCAAATCCTTGTTGGTCCAGTTTTTAAGTTCGAATATCCCTCCATTAATAGTTTATCCCTAAGAGGAAATAATTTTCATTTTCAAAGTCCGCCATCTTGTCATTGAGTCTCTTCCTTATCTAAGTACATGCATCTAAGGCTACCAAGATAAGTTGTTTGCTTAAGGTTTCCATTGACATTACCCTACGAATGTTGCATGTCGATTTCTCTCTTCTTATGAAAAGGTCATCAAAAGGTGATAAACTCATCAAATTTTAAAGAATATCAAATGCTCATTACTCTTCTTGAAAATATACTTGCAATTGCTTGATCATAAGCCACTACAAACTTAAGAATCAAATCATTGAACAAACCCAAATCCACTGTAAACTCTCATATTCACTCTTCTCTGCATGGCCTTTAAGAGTGTAAAATTATCCTTTCTTCTACTAGAATAACTTGCATCAAGATTTTCAGTCTTGATATTGGACATTGTACCAGTCTTGTGCAAATCAAGTCATTATGGGATATACCCTTATACTGACACATGGTAGCTACACCATGTATCGATATAGTAGTGTATCGATTCCTTTTACCATACTAGCCGAATGCCTTTGCTGATCATCCCAATCAAACCAATATCTCAGTCAATCTTCCTTCCTCATTTTTTTAAGGGTATTGGCACCTTATTAACATAGCCCATTTAACAATCTAGTACCTGAGCGGTATAGCACTCGATATCGATCATGAGAACCCTAGTTGCTCCTATCTCCTTACCACTCTAATAGGATGCTATTTTAGTAAATTACCTTTAGAAGATACCCTTAGCCAAATAATCCTTGCTTTTTGTCATTATAACCTTATTACATTGTAGGACATTGCAAGAGGGCCACAATATACCAAAAACTGTTGCCTACCAACCACAATTACATTAGGTTGTTGCACATTATATGAAATAGGAGGCTTTAATATTTGCATGTACAATTTTAGTTAATTTTAGTATTTGAGATGTTCTTTTATGAGTGGTTATCAAATGAATGCCAACCCATCACCTTCTCATTCGAGCTTGGGACCAATACCAGTAACATTACATCATATCATATCATATTAAAGTTATGTTCCATATAAACTTTGAAATTTCAGCTAAGACCATTAGCAGTATTGACCAGTTTCAATCAAGCTATCATTGTTTTCAATGGTTTAAGCCAAAATTGACCAAATCCCATGCTTTTTTTTTGGTTGAACAAGTATGTACCCTTAATGTTTGCTAATGTAATCTAAAATTATCAATATTGTTCAACATCATATTTATCTATGGATCAAATGATCTAATCTAAGTTACTTTTGTTAAACACTATTGTTATAGTAGTAGGATGCGATCTTGATGTGTCTTTACAAATCATGACCCTAAAAAGATGTCTTTACAAATTAGAGAGCATTATGCCATTATGTATTCATACGATTTTTTTTTTTTCTTACTCGAGTTCTCTTTTTTGTCTTTTAGAATAAAATTATCTGTTAAAATGAAGTAGTTACTTTTCTTCCTCGATTCAGCTTGGAAACTCACGGCCGAAGTAGTCCTCGATTTCAAGTTGCGCAACACATGGCGGTGGGCAAAGCTCCTCGAAGATCTCTTCTATTCTCTTGATATCTTCCTCCTCGTAATCATTTGCATGAGGCTGCTGCATATTAGAACAGCTGCTCGATGGGGTGCAATATAGAAATAGATCAATGAGATGGGGCTTGGCGTTAAGTGCGGCAGCTCTTGCTTCAGCCTTGCTAGATACCCTCTCCAAGTTGCATATCATAATATTCCGAAGCTGGGAGAGGGATTTCAACTCTTCTAAGGTGCAGAATCTTCCGTGTTGATTCTCCTGCTCCCTGCCATCTCCTCCTACTCGAGATCTGTGGCCCTCGCTACTATCTACTATAAATCCCCAAAGTGAACGTAGTTGTTGCCAGTTCCCTATTCCTATAGGCATACCATCAAGTCGTGCACCAACAACGTTCAGTTCCCTTAGACTGATTAACCCGAGGATCCCGCTAGGGAGGCTGGACAAATATTTACAATAGCTGAGTACCAGGAACTGGAGGTTTCTAAGTTTTCCTATGCTGTCTGGTATCCCTCTTATTGGAGTCGCACGGAGATCAAGACGTCTCAAGTGCACAAGATCTCCCAAGGAATTTGGTAGATTGGTAATGGCTGTTTCAGGTGAGTTTAGCACCCTTAAACTCCTCAACTTTCTGAAGAGATCTTCTGGAAGAACATTAAAAAGTGGGAAATGGAAGAATGACAGGGACCTCAAGGATGTCTGTTCCATTATCGAGTCAGGTGTGGTTTCTAATTTTCTATCTACAATTGATAAACGGCGTAGTTTTATTAATGAAGAGGAGGCCATGAATTGTTTTCAAAGCTTGTGCATCCCGACGAAGCACTCATCCCGTGCTATATGCTGAGCCAGTGATCGTAGAAGGTCATGCATCCTGCAACCTGCTTCATCATAATATGTAGGGTCTGGCTGTAGAAGATTCCTATGTGCCAACTCCTTCCAATACCCTTCTGCCACATCCTCGGATGTTACAAAGCCCTCTGCAATACAACTATTGACGAACACAGATTGATAAATTAGTTAAATGCAGAAATTAGAGCATATATTGGAAAATATAGAAAATAAAGAAAAGTTAAGAAGTTATAAAATTAGAGAAAATTGTAGAAAATTATAATAATGGGCATATACGCATACCTTATTAGTATTTGAATCTATTCTCCATCTTATTTAGTCTCATATAGCTCTCATAAACTCAAAAGTAGAAAAGTCTCAATGTTCTTTCCTTTAAGTGAAATCTGTAACTTAGGAGGTCTATATCCTTTAAAATGTGAAGCATAAAGTAGGGGTGAGCAAAAATCGAACCTGAATCAATCAAACCGATAAAATTAAACCAAACCACAGGTTTGGTTTAGTTTAAAATTTTAATCGATTTGGTTTGGTTAGTTTTTAACATATAAAAAATAGGTTTGGATTAATTTAGATTTGTCAGTAAATAAAACCATTCTCAAACCGAACCAGACCGGCTTTAATAAAACGATATCATTTTGATTAGTGTATTATTTATGTTGGAGTATTAATGTATTAGAAAACAATTCTGGATTTATGGTACTGTTTATCAATTTGGTTGTGTATTGATTAGCCTTAAACACTAAATGATTTATTTACTAAATTATTTATTTTTTTATAATGTATTGGAGATCTTTATCTTAATCCTTAATGATGATATTTGTTTAAGAGTTTTATTTTGTTGAGTGATAATATCTTATGTTAATTTAAATTATTTTACTTGATAAATTTTTTTGATGGTACTCTTATGTGAAAAGAAAACAAATCTTCATGAATCACAAAAATAATAATAATAATTATTATATAAACTGGTAAACCAAACCAAATCAGACCAGACCGTTTAAATCACGTTGGTTTGGTTTGATTTCAATCTTCTGTTAGTCCGGTTTGGTTTCTAGAAATGCCAAACTGTTTAGGACTGGTTCGGCTTAGATTTGAGCATGAAATCGGTCCAAACCAGACCATGCTCACCCATAAGCATAAGCCACACTTCCTAACTTAGTAGAGCTTTAATAATTCACTAGAATCATGTTATTAATTAGACATTACTATTTCTTTGCTTTTCTTTGTATTATCACTTGATTATAGTAGAAAAATGAGAAAAAGGAAATAAAGCAGAAAGGCCCATATTGTTTAAGTTAATAAAACATAAAGTGGAATAATATCTGACCCAATTTATACTCATATCATTTTATCCAAACTGCATGCATATACATCTAGAACATAAATGGATACAACTATCAGCATCCAATTTATATCCATGTCTACATCAAATATGCACCAAACAAATGTTGATACAGATATGAACATGTTCATATTCATAATTCATGTCCAGTCATTTTTCAGCCCTACTTCCAAAGGAGCATCTAGCTTCCAACGCCTTGTTGTATGCATCCCTGATCTATAAAATGGGGTAGCAATTGTGCATGAGTGGCTGCCCATGACAGCTTTAGTTAGTGACAATCATTTGTTGAAGACATATTAAATATAAAAAGTTATCTATAATTATTTATTATCATCAATTTATTATGGCAAATCATGTTCATTGGCTTAACACATGTCTTTATGCTACTCAACAGCAGGAATAATGCTTATGAAAAATGAAGTAGCATGGTATAACATGCCAACTGTAAATCTTTTCATACACTTTGCTATCTACGTGGATAGATACATAATGTTACAGCACAATATGCATTCCTTTCTCACCCTGACTGGCTCAAGCACGACATAACAGATAGTCAAATCCTTGATCGGTCAGTTTGTGTAATAACAAAGACATCCAATTTTCTGCCACTGATGTCAATATCAGATGCAGCCATGATGAAACCATCATACATACTCTCAAGGAGAAGGATGAAAAGCATTGAAATGACCAACTTTAGCCAACAGATTTCCAAGAATGACGAATATAAAAGCGACAGTGGAATAGGATGGAAACTAAATAAGATACACCAAAATTTTGCCTGGTATAACCCTGAATAACCATTAAGCACAATAAATACTAAGAGAGATCTAACATAATAACAAAAACATGGAAAACATGCTTATGGAAGCATTATGCAAATGGAAAGAAAGCTGCTATGAAGCATCCATTATTCCAGAAACAAACCAATATATGAAGATGCTTAGGAAGCACAGGAAAACATGATTTACACCCAAACCAAGCATATGATTTAGAAAGATAGAACCAGTCCTTCAGTCGAATATATATGAAATGAAGCATAAAAGTGATCCCAATTTATGTTGTGGTTGTAGGATTTCAGGGATATCATGCACAGCAGAAGCATAATGTTTCAAAAAATTTAGATTATGAAATCCTAAATATTAAATCCTTAAACCAATACCTCCTTAATGCTTAATAATTATATATAACATATTCATAACATAATATAAGGTATAGAAGAATACCTACAACGCTTATTTCAAAATTTCAGTAGAACCTCTACCAGGCGTCCAAGTGTTCGCCCTCAAACAGTAATCTACACAGGGCTATGATCAGGACACCAACTCCTTAAGATGATTCCTTCTCCAAAATTCTTACTCTGAGAATTTTTTTGGATAGCAGAACCTCAAGACCGTCTTCCTCTCCTCCTAGCCTTCTTATCTTTACGTTTCTAGTCTCCTTGTCTTCCTTATATCTCTTCCTAGGCCCTTGTCTTAAAATCGGACTTATCCTTACTATTTTTGAATTTGTCCTAATAAGAGAAAGAAGAGGCTAATTGGATAATAAGAAGAGGATGTTAGAAAGAACAGATGGAATTAGAAATCTGAATGAAATGAATCCCCGATGCAGTCCCTTAAATAGTTAGCGATGGGATGCATTGGGATTTGACTCGTGCCCTCTCCACGTGACATCTTGCGCCCATCCAAAATTTCTCACTCCCCAAGATAAAATTTCATACCCATCTGGAAGCATTTGACACATGGCAAAATTGAAAAAAGAATCCGAAAGATGCTTCGTGCAGAAAGATTCCTCAGAATAATTTTTCTGATGTTTCTCCGATGCGTCGCAAGGCTTCACTGGGTGCAATTTTTTCCACCACTCCTCAGCACTTTTTGGCCATCCAAGAGACCAAAATTGAGGTGCTAATTGTCACGCCCCGAATCCGGGACATAACACGG
>KE506664.1:10179-22514 GCA_000441515.1 Elaeis oleifera | reverse complement strand
ATATATATATGTATATGTATATACAAATACACACACACATATACATATATATATGTATATGTATATGTATATGTATGTATGTATGTGTGTGTGTATATATATATAATATATATATATACACATATACATATACATACATACATATATAGACACACACACACACGCACAACACACATACATGTATACATACATACATACAACATACATATATACACACACACACACATATATATATATATATATATATATATAAAGTGGCAAAGTCGAATGATGTATTAGCTTACTACCTTAGACCTCTACTATGTGGTCATAAAGGATACTTCTGTTAATATCCACCAAAATTAAGAGTTATATTTGACCAAGTTCCTCCATGACGGCTACATCTATTACAGAGCATTTTAAGCTATCTGTCCAATCCTCTTTATAATATTTCAGCAATACAAGGACCTAAAAAAACTTTGGAAGTCCTTAGAAACAAAATATGGTAAAGAAGGTGAAAGATTGGCAATATATACTTTTAGATCTCATATTTAAGTAGATTTTGGTTCTTCATTTTATTTTTATATTTATTTATTTCTCGACGATATTAGTTTCAACAACCATGTGGTCCTTAGAGGTCATTATATCTAAAGATCTATATTTTTCTCTATTTGAATAGAAACCATTAGATCATCTAAACTCAAATCTTCTCTCTTATGTTTAAGAGAGAGTTGAAAATTCTTCTACGAAGGGGAGCTTATTAATAATCACAAGAACTTATAGCCATTCATCAAGGTGGATTCCCTTGGCAATAATTTTTGAGCGAGATTTTGTAGTTCATGAATTTGCTCAAGGATCAGATGGCTACCATCCATTTTATAATCAAAAAAGTGACCAACAATATATTTTCTAATCCTACATCTTCTTTACCAAATTTCTTCTAAGGACTTTGAAAGTTCTTTCGAGGTCCTTATATTGATAAAACATCATAAAAGATCGAACATACGGCTTAGAATATGTCCATGACAGGCATAGTCATCATGGAGAAATTTGGTCCAATATAACTTTGGTTCAGATGGATAGAACCTTCTCCTATGATAGAAGTGTCTTTTGTGACCACAGTAAAGATCTAAGGCAGTAAGCTAGTACATCATTCAGCTTTGCTACTTTTTAAAGAACTGACTATTAAATTTTTTACATTCAAGAGAATTATCTGCAATAGGAGTCATAGATTAAAGGGACCTTGATTTCTTTAAAGAATGTTAAAATAAGGGTAAAGAGTGGTAAAATCTTATTACTAGAGTACAATAAAATAGTTTGGACATTGGCTTGACAGGATCTGATGTGTGCTAGACATTGATCTCTAGAAAAATTTTGACCATCCTCTTTTCAGCATGGGCTTCAGGCTCGATTTACCTCTAAGATAAAATAGACCCAATCTACTAGAGGTACTGTGACTCCGACAGATCCTCGATGAACTCATAGTTGGTCAGAAGTCACTCAAATCCACTAAAACCTAAGATCCAAAAGAAGAAAAGAGTATGTTATGTCTATGTCAAATCACGATACTTTGCAAAACAGTGCCGCTATAAAAAGAATAAGGTGAAGAGTTATATCCAAGCCCTACCGTCCAACAAGCTCAAGCCAACATTGTGATATCTGATCAGAGCTAAATCAATGACAGCTTCATCACCTGGTATCCTAAAATTAATGTGACTATTTCTCCCACCAATTAGTGGATTGATATAGGACAAATGTGCACATTATAAGTTCTAAACACTCTCCCTTTGTGACCTATCAGGATATAGAACTTGAGAGCATGACTATCAGCAATGGTACGGTTGCCAAAGTGCTAGAAAAAGGAATGGTAGACCCTAAATTTACTTCTAAAAAATCTTATCTCTATACAATGTACAACATGCGCCCGATGTGCAGAAGAACCTTGTTAGTGGGTCATTATTGATCCAATTAGGTTACAAGTTGGTCTTTATACTCCTAAAGGGTCAAGAATTTATTGGAAAGAGTTATATATCAGGTGGATTCTTAAAATTTAATGTAATTTTTTTATTTTATGCATTGAATAAAATGGTTTTCCTTTGCTTATAATGTTATGCATGATAATATTTGGAATGATATGTGAATAAAGATATCATAAAATGCATAATAAATTTAGATTTGATTTCAAAATTTAATAATAATTTTTCAAATAAATGTGAAGTCTGTATGTAAGCTAAACAAACTCATAAACTTTTTAAATACATTTTAAGAAATATATCAAAATTGGGATTAATCCATAGTAATATATGTGATGTGAACAAAATTTTGACTAAAGCTGGAAAAAGGTATTTTATTACTTTTATAGATGATTTTTTAAAATATTATCATATCTATTTGATTAAAACAAAGATGAAGCCTAGGATAAATTTAAACTTTATAAATTTGAGATAAAAAATCAAATAGAAAAGAAATTAAATTTACGATCTGATAGAGCTGGAGAATACGCCTCTATTGAGTTCAATGCCTTTTGTAAAGACATAGGTGTAATTCATGAAATTACTGCTCGTTATGCTCCTCAATCTAACAGAGTTACAAAGAGAAAGAATCAAACTTTTCTTGAGATGGTAAATACCATGTTGCCTAGTTCTGATTTAGCCAACGATTTGTCGAGGGAGGCATTGTTAACAGTCTGTAAATTTTGAATTAGATTTTCTATAAGAATTTTGATAAGTCTTCATATGAGATGTGTAAAAGTCGTCTGTAAATATAATAAAGTAGTAGTATCCTCCTCTGATGCTTATGTTCATAGGTCTGCATACATCACTATGTATTAGACTTAGGACATCATTGACTCTTTATCTTTTCCTTAAAGATAATTTATTCATCTTTCTAAGTAGACAGGATTCACAGGTTGGTAATGATTCACAGTCATCTATTTCAAGGATACATTCCTTGATTAACCTGTCAATCTTATTCTTGTTTACATGACCAAGCCTACAATGCCAAAGATAGGATTCACTGACATTATCTATTTTAGAGATTTACTAGATGTGTATATCACACCAACAGGTTGTGATATTATGTATATGTCATATCATAATTGTCCTTGCATAATTGCAGTATCATTCATAATGATATCACAAAAATTATCTTTTATTATAATTTAAATTAAATTTGGCCAAAAGGCCTATAGAGATGACATTCATCAAAAGAAAGACAATAATGATAATTATCTAACATGACATTACTAGACTCGAAAGCAAACTGCAAAGTTTTCAAAGTCAGAACCGGAACAAGACTTCCATCTCCAACATTCAGGAACCGCTCATCTTCTTGAAACTTCCTACTTACTTGTAGTCTTTGAAAGAATTACATATATTAATCAAACTTTACTATCTAATATTTAGATAGTAGTATCACAAATAGACAAATTACAAGAAGTTATCATATAAGTACCTTGTGAAGCAACCGTTTGCTTCTTTCTCTTGTTCTTAGGTCTGTTTGGATCAAAGGTGGCTATGTAAATCGGACAATTCTTTTTTCAATGATCCAGCTTCTTGCAAAAGAAGCATTCCATCTGGCTCTGATCAACTTTCAATATTTTGCTCTATTTAGGATCAACGGTACGATTTTTTTGCACCTTCTTCTTCTTTCCTTTCCTAGAGAATCGACGACCTGCAGATAAACCTCCCATAATATGCACCGACACTTTCTAAAGCTGGTGGTCTTTCTCAAAAGTCGGTGGTAAATTTAGCAAATCATGGTAATTCACTGCAGATTTCGTCATTCTATAATGACTCAGGAAGGGTAGGTAGGATTTCGGTAGTGAGTTGAGGATAGCATCTTTATCTAACTATTCATACAATGGAAAGTCAAGTTTGCTCAGATATTCAATCTACTCAATCATATATATTACATGATCGGTGACTAAAGCTCCCTCTCACATACGGACATTGAACACTGCGCAGGAGATTTTATGTCTCTCCGCATCCTTAGGGGTGCCGAAGGACTCATTCAATATTTGAATGATCTCTTCTGACTGCGCATCCTTGAACTTACGGTTAAGTTCGTCGTTTATGGCTACCCTCATCACACAACGTACAGTCATGCAGTCATTAAGCCACTTCAAATAAATATCTCTCATAGCACGAGGAGCGTTGGCAGCAGGTTCTTTAGGTGCCTCATCTATAAGCACGTATGGAATCTTTTTGTGTTCTAAGATGATCTTCAACTTTCGATATCAGCCATCGAAGTTGGATCCGATAAGCTTGTCACTGTCCAACAGTGAATGGAGGGATAGTTTGTTAGTCATAGCTAAAAGAAATAAAATCTATTAGTATATGAATTACTTTTAATCCTAAAGACATAGACTTTAGTCTAAAGATTTTTTCACTATTTTATATGAATTAATAGCCTCTATCTCTAACTCGAGAAATTACATTAATTCTTTAATAGGTACTAGAATCTACACAGACCGCATTCGGGCCTGAGTGTGGCTCGACCAACCCTAGTGCATCCATGGGTAGGTTCATAACCAATTATTCTCCAAACAACTTCTAACAATTAAGTTTTGCCTTAAGTATCCCTTCAGCAAGCGTGTGGTGCCTCCATTGAAAATTCTGGTTAGGTCCAACAATTAACATGACTACACCTAATGTATCCAATAAATAGATGTCCAGGCTCAAGTGTGGCTCGACCAACCTGAGTATTGATCTGAAGGTATAATAAGATGGTCATATGATAAATTATAATTTCAATATTCAAGAGACACCAGACATATGGCACCTCCAATGCCTATTTGAAATATTGGACTCATTATCATGCATCTTAATGGAGGCTATAAACAAGTTATCTCTATAACTGTATCATTTTATGAACTAATAATTTAAAAATTAATTTATTGATTGAGAATAAGAGAAGAAGCTGACCTGTAAGTCGTAAATCCTTCCACTGACTTCACCAAGTCATGTTGAGGATTAGACATAAGATGATCTAAAGACATCTAAATCAGTCATATTTATTTATCTTGATGGCATTGGTCAGCTTGAATCGACTAGTGACCTAATCAAAATATAATCTATCATGTTGGCCAGATTAGTGAGATCAGTGGGAGGGATATGCCATTAACTCGTCGTAGATGCTATCTAGGTGAGTAGCTTCCAATTAATAATCATTTGATCAAAACTACCAGACTTACCTTAGACACCAACTGGTTAATTAGTTTCGATTTAGTCCACCAGAAGATTCAGGCTCAACCATGGAGCTAAGATCATGGTCCATTTATTAAGGCCAAAATATGAACTTGATCAAACTTCAACTATTGAGGTTGATCTAGAAAATTCTTATCTAATCTAATTTAACTCTTGATTAGATTTAACCAATTTTCTACTTGATCTATATTTATTCTAACCCTAGATCTAACCCATTAGAAGGATCTGATTTATGCTAACCCATAGCTCATCGATTTATATGGTATCTTAATAACCTTCAATTCTCAAATCTAAATTATTTAAACTGAATTCAAAATTAAGTGTGTGAAACGTGTGTTTCAGTTTGTAGAACTATTCTATCAAAATTTTAAGTGAAGCATACCATATGTTTCAAGTCATGAAAATAATTTTCATAAATAATTAAACATGCATAGGTATGATCTAAATTTCATACATACATCACATACATCATGATAATTTTTAGATCAATATCGATTACATCTAATGTAATATACTATTTAGATTCTAAAATAATTTTATATCTAAATTTATCTTATTGTAATGAATCATAAATTATTTTAGATCTAATCTAAATATATTTATGATTAAAATAATTCATAAGAATCTATTCATTTTTCTTCTTCATGATATCAGATCACAATAATACCCCTACATGTCATAAGAGAACCCATCGAATGGGCAAGAGAGGGAGATTAATCCATTCGATCTCTTATGATCGGACAATCTGATGATCTCATGAATCCGAGTACTGGGCTACTAAGATCTGAAATCTAATTTTATATGCAATCACATAAATATATAATTTTGACAAAATAATTTATGTCATGAACATGTCTTTGTTCTTATCAATCATATTTTTCATCTAATCTAATTAAATTTGATGCATCATATACATCATAACAAATCTGAAATATATCTTATACTGATTATAAAGTATCAGTTTCAGATCTGATATCATATAGAAAATTAATTAGATGCAAACATGAACGCATAAGGATTAATTTTGGGTTAAATCTATTTTGATGTTGCATAGAATTTGTTTAGAAATCAGATCTGAAAATCTATCAAAATAGATTCAATTCAGATTTAAATAAATTCAACTTCATAACCAAATAATAACATTAAAATTTTATTAAAACTAATTTAAAATAGATTTTAAATCAGATTATTATTCCAACAAAATTCAGTAACAATAAAATTCTATTATAACAAACTTATAACAAATCTTAACCAACTGTTGATTAAATTCTTGTAATCCAAGCAAAATCAGATCATAAATTTATTTAAATATATCTAAATCAAATTTAATATCTAACATAAAATTTTAACTACATATAATATTTAAATAATCTAAAAAAATCAGTTATGTATCTATGTAGCAAAGTCTAGGTCTGATACCAATTGAAGGGAAGAAATATTTTTTTGCGGATAATCAGGGTTGCATCTAAAAATTTCTATATATTCAACTAAGTAAAGATTAAATCTTTACCTGATATACAGTAGAATAGAGATCAAATCTCCAAAATTTGGACTCAAATCCTCATGTAGGCTTGAATCTGCAGGCCTTCTACTTCGTGCGCACGTCAAGCTACATAGGAAAGTGGGATGAAGCCTCGGACTGAAGCACCTTCATAAGGCCACCAAGGGAGAAAAGAGAGCTGCTGGTGTGATGCCTCACACCAGCAAGGAGGATGCCCAAAGAGGGGCCACGACAAGAGGAGGGGCAGCAACAAGAGGGATGCCAAGAGGGACGCCCAAGGTGATGCCTAAGGATCTCTCACACCTCTCTCTCTTTCTCTTTCACACAATCTGATTGTTATGTTTCATAGGTAGAGACTCTCTCTATTTATAGATGATCCTCCATAACCAATAAGATTAGGATTCCTAATTCAAATAAGTTTTGAATGAATCCATAACTTATCAAAGAAGGACTCCTAATTGAGAAAGGATTGATGCCTAACTTGGCACCTACATGCACCCATGACCACACCCCATGTGGGGCGGCAACAACCAGCACCCTATCAGATGTTGGTCAATCATGGAGGTGAGAGAGTCTCAGTAAAAGTGAACTCTAAGGATCTAATCCAATAATGAGTCAATTCGAATTTAATTCGAATCTGATTCAAAATAATTTCAAAAGACTGTCAATCCTAAATTGTTTAGGATTTAGGATCAAGTCTAACTTAAAATTTTTTGAACCCAATTAAGTTTAATTAAATTAAATTTAATCTAAAATTAATTAATATTTTAATCCAATCTCTCATAGGTTCTTTGGATCAAAGATCAAAAATTATTCATCCTTGAAATTGAACTTGAAACTCATGTGCAGTGCTAGCTAGACATAATCAACTCTTCAATCCTATTTGATCTATAACTTAATTCACAATCAAGTTAGTCTATATGTTCAATAAAATCAAGTACTTTCAAATTAGATATATAAATATAGGTCAATACTTTCCTACGACGTCAAACTTTTATGCGTGACTCTATAGATTCGAATACTAAGCTGGTAGCATAGGAACCGTTTTCTATACTAATCGAAGCTACCATCTAGCAATGATTTCAGATATCTGGATTGATCGAATAATCATAAAAATATTCTAGAACCTATGCATATGGTTCTACATAATTCATCTCTTTGAGCCTGAAAGCTCTAGGATGATCTAGGGTTAACTATCAACCCTATCTTTTCATCCATATTGTATTTCAACCTTTCAAATCCATCACATAGATTATCTTGATCAAGATTTTATTAAATTAAAATACAACGATACATCAAGTCCTATAATCCGAAGGGGTCAATACTATCTTGATCCACACATAAACTTCGTAAGTACTTCACTGTACCCAATAGCCTTCTGTCACTGTATTAAAAATTCAGATAGTCTGGCATCAAAGTACAGTGAGTTGCTTGTAAGTCACTATAGTGATCTCAGGTCTGAGAAATACTTATGTCCATATGCTTCACGAGCAGCTCTTGACAGTAAAATGCTCAGCAGGTGAGTTACTTATTCAGTGATGATGTACTTCTACATCTCACCTATATGCCATACCAGTGTCATCATATTTTTGATTAAAAGGATAATCAATTCATATGGTACACAATGATTTTCACTCGATAAACATCATTGTCCTGTAATGACGTATCATTTGATCATGAACATGTTTAAGAACTATACGATAAATCTTCCTTTATCGATTACTAACATTATTCTAAGGACTTCATCACAACACAAAAGTTCTATAAGGAAGATACAATTTTATGATGAATAATATCAAAATAATTTTATTATCAATCAATAATTTATATACAAAAGAATACAATCATTCATACGATTGATTTTAGGATATATTTTCCAACATAAACGACCTTGGCTCGACTTGCCCATGGGCAAGTAGCACTACATGGCCGCAGCTTGACTCACACGTGAGCAAGGAGTGAAGAATGGTTATGAGGGGTCCTAAGAGAGTTAGTCCCTTTATTATTATCTTTGGCCTTTTTGGCTTGTATAAAATCTATAGGAGCTTAACAAAGCAATTTCATTAATAAAATCAAACAATTTACAAGCTTTTGCCTACAATATATTTGGAGATTCTTTGAGTTCCACATCCAAGTGTGCCGTCAAGGCTTTCAATTGGCTCTCAACATGATTTTCTGCCCCTTGGCACCTTCGAAGTCGGATATCACATTGACGACACCAGTTGCTAGTTGGTTATTGTTGTTCCCCTCGTCGGGCTGGCACTGAGGTGGCTCCTTGGGTGCTTGGTCTTGTTGCTCCTGATGTATTTACTGAGGTAGCCTCTTTGGATGAGGACCTCGATCTCGTCCTTCTGCTAAAGGCATTCCTTGATGTTGTGACCATGGTCATGATGGAAACAGCATTACTTTCACTTGTTCTGTCGAGTTTGCAAGGCTTTCATTGGTGGAGGTCGATGGAGATAGCCTTCACCTTGGATCTTCATAAGGATCTGGGCCTCGAGGGTGGCCAACAAGGCATAGCTGTTGTAGCATCGAGGTAGATTCCTTGGCCATGGAGCGTTCACTAATCGGGAGGATTCTGGCATGGTCTGGTTTGGGCATGCATCCTCTCGCACATGCCTCCTTTACTGAAGATCTAATCCTCCTGGCATGCAATCCGACCTCTTCGACCTGTATGTACTCATAGGCTTGGGCCAAAGATCAGCGTAGTCCCTCAAATACATCTTGTCGAAAGAAGTAGATGAGGCACTCATTGTGGAGGCCTCACTTCAGAGCTGACATAGCAATGGCTTCATCCAGGTTGCAGACCTCCAGCATGGCTGTGTTGAGACATGCCATGTAGCCACATAGAGATTCTCCCTCTCCTTGATGGAGGGTGAAAAGGCTGTCCCAAGTCTTTGGTTAGACTCAGCTATAGATAAAATAAGTAATGAACTACCATCCAAGTTGCTTGAAGGAGGAGATGGATCACAGTTGAAAATTGGAGTACCAGGCTTGCGCCATCAATTTCAAGGTTGCGGGGAAGACATGGTAGAGGAGGGCATCCGAAGTGTCCTGAGGCATCATAAGGGCCTTATAGCCTTTCAAGTGATCTAGGGGGCCAGTGGAGCCGTCGTATGGCTCCATAGTTGGCATCCTGAACCGACTCAGAATCGATTCCTGAAGAATAGAATAGATGAAAGGTGGCTGAGAGCTAAAGCCAAAGACATCATCATTCTTCTTGCCGCCCACTTGGATCTCTACGAGTCTATGCTTGATCTCACGGATCTTTAGCTCAAGATCTTCATCTTGATGAGACTGTTCTAGGTGAGGGACATAACCTAGCATCGAGTCTCCATCAAAGGTAAGGATCACTGGCGTTGTCAATCGTGGGTGGGCCCATGATGCGAGGATGGTTGCCGATCGAAGGAGAATGATCAATGCATCCCTCGATGAAGATTTTTCAAGATCGAGAATTGGTCGCAATGATTGTGCTAAGATGGTGCAACCTAAGGAGTGGGCTGAAATGGTTGCCACTACTCCGTGGCTTGTTACAGATGCTGAATGGCATTTGTCAGCACCTGGACCTAGTGGACTAGGTCGTTAAATTGCTGGGGTCCCACCGTTATCAACAGTTGCTCTAGTTTCCTCGATCGACAAGAGGTGAACAATTGGGCAACTCCACCATGGCTTCACCAAGTCGACAGTCGATGGGAGACGATGGAGCGGCATGCCATACTCCCTTCCAAATTGGGTTGCTGGGATCCTTCCTCTAGTACCAATCTATTGCTATAGATTTTTGGCTCGGATCAGAGTCACTGGAGTGCAGCAGTGTCCGACGGGGAAGGCCGCAATCAGACTTACAAATAAGTCCTAGACTAAAGCAGCCTCTAACGAGGATTCTCTGATGGTCAAGTTAAAAATCTAGAACAAGTGGGAGGGAGCATGCGCAAGTTGCGTACCTTGAGGGTCTTTTGGTTGTCTCTATTTATCGACTGTTGTTAGAGCTTATCCAGTGCACAGCCGACCGCTCTCAAGAATGGTGTGATTTGATGGGACCTTTTCTAGTGCAGCCAACTACTCTCAAGAGTGGCGTGATTGGATGGGACCTTTCCTGGTGTGTAGCCAACTATTTCTCAGGAGTGGCATAATTTGACTTTGACTGGCATAATTTGATAGGGCTGCACGGGGTTTCCCATCAGTCTTTCCAAATATGGTGGCCAGTAGGATCGAAGGAACATGACATGATGCCCCATCCTTGTCTTGGTGGCATGGGTGAAGCGCTGGCAAGAAGTTGGAGGTCAGTGTGGATCGACGACTAATGTATAAGTCGATGGTCGAGACATGGGTCAGCTATGATCAGAGTTTATCTATATCTTCTGACCAGGCAAAAATTTATATCAATATGGGCCGTGAAACCTCACCCTTGGTGGCTTAGCGAAACCCTGACCCCGAGGCCGGTTGGATGTCATCCCATCAGTTGATAACAGCCTAACCCAGAAGTGGTTGGGGTTGGCCCGAAAGTCGATGATAGCCTGAGCTGGTGTAATCATCCTGCCCCACCTTCCCATGATAGACCCGTTGTCATCCCAACTCCTCTATCATTCCAGGACTTCAAGGGATGAGTCCTAAGGTTGGTGGCTAAGGTGGTACGATCCCATAACAACTAGGACATCAAATACCTATCAATTTTTTTGATAGTCAAAAACTCTAGAAGTTTGGAATTAGAAATTATGGAAAAAGTCTTGCCCAAAATCTAAAGAGTGAGATCAAGCTAATTTCCCTTCTCTACCTATTTATTAATAATCATAAACATCTTTAACATTCTCAACCCTATAATAATGAAAAAAGAAATGGTTGCTTCCATGTATACTCATTGAGATTTGGATCCTGTGTTCTGATTGTCTCGATTAATAATCAAGTTTCTTGATTGAACACCAAAATAATCAAGTTTCGTATCAGCACTTGAGAGTTGAAAAGGTCTTCGACCATTGGTTTGGTTTACAAGGAAATTATTTATGTTATATATAAAGAGAGAATAGTTTTACCTATAGAGAAGTACTATCAGAAGTAGCTTTTCCAATTAGCATCATATAATTAGATATATTGAACATGAAGATGCTAGGGAATATGAAAAAGGCTATGTTTGGACCATAAGTCTCAAAGCATATGTTTGGTTCAAGAATAACCTAGAATAGTAAAAGTGGAGCATATTAGAATAGTCATTCCACGATTATATTAAGTTCGTATGGAAATATTTTTTGGAATAATGTTGAAGGTTTTTGTACAAAAAATTAGAAACTAAGCATAAATAATAGTTTCATGCAAGGAATAGCTTATATATGCCCATTTTGCATAAATAGTTATGTCTAGTGTAAAAAAGATTAATTTGCACACTACTTATTGCTTATCTCTATTTTCTAAAAGCTGTTTGCTAGGTGCAACTCTTGCTCCAAGTCATATGCTTGCTTCATTTCCCATCCAAATGTGAGAATTTCAGTGCAGGGTAAACGGTAATTTAATTTTTTAAATTATAATTTTACAGTAAAATTATTAATTAATCTAATTAATTAATATATGTTAATATTATACAAGGATCTAATATGATATATATAGCATGCATTTAAATTTAAATTTAAACTTCTACAGTAAATATTTTACTGTTATGT
>KE506663.1:147323-158221 GCA_000441515.1 Elaeis oleifera | reverse complement strand
GCAATCTCAGTTGACAGTTAACCTAAGACTATCCTAGAGCATTCAAGGTCAAAAGATGAATTATGTGCTAACCATGTGTATGGATTCTAAATATTTTTTATGATAATTCGACCTATCTGAGTGTCGAAAACTATTACTAGATGGTATCTCGATTAATGCAGAAATTGGTTCCTATGCTACCGGCTTAGTGTTTGAACCTATGAAGTCACGCACACAAGTCAGACAAAGTAAGAATTGATTTATATATCCAATTTAGAAGTACTTGACTTCATTGAACATATAACCTAACTTGATTGAGAATTAAATTATGGGTCAAATGGGATTGAAGAGTTGACTATGTCTAGCTAATACTCACATGAGGTTCAGATTCGATCACAGAGATGAACAGTTTTTGATCTATGATCCATGGAGCATATGAAAATTAATTTAAATACTAATTAATTTTAGATTAGATCTGAATTAATTAAGCTTAATTGGGTTCAAAATATAAGTTAGACTTGGTATAAAAATCTTAAAGAGTTTGGAATTGACAGTCTTTCGAAATTATTTCGAACCAGCTTTGAATTGGATTCAAATCGGATCCATTTTGGATAAGATATGAGAAATCCTTCTTGCACTGAGATTACTCTTTCATATGGATAGACCAACACCTAGAATGGTACTAATTTGGGGCATCCCATGTGGGTAATGGATTGGGTGCAAAGTGGTTGTCATAAGTGATGGCAATTCTATCTCATGTAGAAATCTTTCTTTAATGAGTATTGGATTGATTTAAATCAAATTTAAGTTAAGAGTTCTATACTTATTGGGTCATGAGATTCATCTATAAATAGAGAGGATCTCTATCTATGGATGCATAGCAAACAAATCAGATTGAGAGAAGAGAAAGAGAGAGAGGTGTGAGAAGAGAGAGAGGTCCCTTCTTCTCATCCTTGGCATCTCCCCTTGGTGCCGCCCCTTTCTCCTTGGTGTGGGGCCCTTCTTGGACATCCTCCTTGCTGGTGTGAGGTGTCACACCAGCACCTCTCTTCTCTCGTTTGATTGAGTTGCGAAGGTGATTCGATCAGTGTTCATCCTGCTTTTCTACGGCATCTAACGTGCATGCGAAGTAGAGGGTCTATACATCTAGACCTCTATGAAGGTTTAATTTAGATTATTTGAGATTTGATCTCTAGTTCTGTTGCTAATCAGATAAGAATTTGATCCTTATTCATGTAGATTAATAAAAAATTTTAGATGCAACCTAGGTCATCTGAAGAGAAACAATTTTCTTCCTTCAGAATCGTAGTCATATCCTATGGTCTAGATCAGTCCAATCATGTTAATTTATCCAATCAAGGATGATCAAATCTAAAGATTCTCAATCTAATCAAGGTAGGTGCCGGCATACCGTCCGACAATCGTGGATTAGAATTTTTTTACTAGAATCAGAGTAGAATCATTAAAACATCTTTTATTGGATCAATCATGGAGAGAAAATTATAGGTAGAGGGACACGATCTAGAGAGAGAAAATAAAGAGAGAAAGTGGAGATTCAAACCCAAAGAAGGAAGAGAGGGAAGAGAGAGAAGAGAGAGAAATTATCTCTCTCCCTTTTTTCTTCTTTTCGTTTCTTCTTTCTTGTTTTCTTTCTTTTATTTTTCATAGAACAGAGGACTTAATGGCTTCTTGTTCCTTCTCGTGGGCTTAGATGAAACAGGGGACTCGATCCCTCTTGCTCTTGGAACCAAAGAGATCTGCTGATATAGCTATGTACTGTATAGGTCAGCTTCTAACCAAGATAATCATTCCGATAGGTCAGCTTTTAATCGAGGTGATAATTCTGACTAGAGAGGTAGGTCGGTTGTGAACCGATGTAACTAAAGAATCAGATCGGTCATGATGTAACATTTAATCCAGAATAATAATCTGCTGCCACGTCTAGGTGATGAGCTCGGGTTCACGATGAGATCAATTTTTTGATGAGGTCGGTCTAGCGATGAGGAGCTACTCCAACAGAAATCTTAGGCAGAAAAGTTAGTTGTAGTTTGTTAGAGAGTTGGTTACTATTAGCTATCAAATAGTTCTTAAAATGTAAAGGCTATAAATAGCCTATCAGTGTATTCATTTGGATCATCTGATAAATGAAATACAAATCTCCTTCTCTCTCTAACTTTTCCTCTCCTACTACCTCTTTTCTTCTTCTTCTCTACCTCAATTCATCTATCTTTTCCTTCTGAATTCTTTCTCTTCTCTCCTTAAACTCTCTCTCTCTCTCAAATCAGGGCTGGACCTTAAGATCTTTGATTGATCTTTGGTTTATACCATATTATTGGTATCAGAGTGATTCCTTCCTACGGCAATAATGGGTATTCTTGAATCAATTGGGCAAACACAAGAAGTAAATCGACCATGACAAGTGGAGGAAAGGGTGATACTGCTTCATCTTCATCTCTGGAAGAGCAATTCAAACAGCTTGACTTGAAGGTAAAAGAGTTCATGGATGAGATCGAAAGAAAAAGGCAAGAAGATACTCAACAACATAAAGAGATGTTCAGGGAGTTACTGGAGGCTTTCAATAAGTTTTCAAGGCTAGTTCAAGATTTGCAGTAGCCAATCAATAACCAGAATCAGAGTTTCATCTTGCCAACTCCATTAATTCTCCCTATTGGCTCTGCTTACATGAGAACTGCTCCTATACAACAGCAACAACAAAATTAGCTTCAAACTAGACAAATTGTTAATGGAGATCCAGTGAGAGCAATGAATGGAAGAAGGCAATTTGAGGTGGGAGATGGTGTATCTTCATCATCTAGAGGTAAAGATACCCAATCTTTCTCTAAGCAATCTAAGATGGACCTTTTTGTGTTTAATGGGATAATCCTAGAAGCTGGATAAGAAATGCAATAATTTTTTTAGCTTTTATCAAATTCTTGATCATCATCAGAAGGTTGATTTTGTTTCATGAATATGGAAGGAAAAGCTGGTGGGTGGTTTGATAGCTATATCTTGTCAAAGAAAGTAGTCACTTGGGATGAACTCATACTAGATATTTATCAGAGATTTAAAGAGCCTTTAGGAAGGTAGTGGAAAACTTTCATAGGCTGCAGCAAACTGGTACATTAGATGAGATTGTTGAAAAGTTTGAAAACCTAAAGGCATTGATGTTGATAAGGAACCCAACTCTCTCTATTGATTTCTTTTTGGATAGTTTTATTAGGGGACTAAAATCTGAATTAAAGTCTTTTGTATCCACTTTCAAACCTGACAATCTTTTTCAAGCCATAGAATATGCCAAGTACCAAGAAGAAACTATTGAAGCTATACAAAAATCAGCCAAAATCCAAACCAGAACCCTTCCATTGTCTACTTCTTATGCTTCTACTATCCATATACAACCAAAGAATCCACAATCCTCCACTATATTCCCTTCTTTCAACCCCCAAAATTTGTCCAAAATTATGTCCATAAGAATCCAAAATCTCCCTAAAACTAATACTCCTGCAATATCCTTACAGAAAGTCTAGATTGGACCTAAATCACACAAAACAATGTCAGCAGCAGAACTACAAGAAAAAAGAGAGAAGGGTCTATACTATTACTGTGATGAACCCTATATCTTTGAGCATAAATGTAAGAAAAAAAGATCTCAGTTGCTGGTGATTGAGGTTCTGAGTAAAGAGGAGGAAGAAATTGATTCAGGTGAAGGCAATAAGGATGATGGGGAGCAGAAGGAGTTACAGATCTCATTACATGCTCTAGCTGGGATACAAGCTTACCAAACTATGAGGGTTATAGGACAGCATGGTAAGAGAGCCTTACATATCCTCATTGACAATGGAAGCACACATAACTTCTTGGATGTGGCTCTTGCAAGGGAGTTGGGGTGCAAAATTTTTTCCATTAATGCCCAATTAATTGCTATAGCTGATGGTAGCAAGATGATTGTGGATTCCATATACAAAAACTTTAATGAAAAATACAAAATAATACATTTGTAGTTGACATGATGCTGATTCAGTTATGGGGCTATGATATGGTGTTAGGAATGCAATAGTTATCAACTTTAGATCCTATTTTGTGGGATTTTAACCATCTTAGCATGGAGTTTAGAGCTAATAGGGCTAAGCATATTTTGAAGGGAGCAGCAATCTCCAAAGTTAGAACTATCAGTGGTAAGTCCATACAGAAAATGGCATTACAACCATCACAACTGTGTATGTTACAGCTATGTAATAATAGTAAGAGGGGTATAGATGATGACTCATGGGGTGGAGTAGTGTGTTTGGCTGTAGAATAAAGGTGAGAGATCCTGCACTGGAACAATTGTTGACAGACTATGAAGATCTATTTCAAGAGCCTCAGAGTTTATCCCCTTCCAAAGGTCGCTTTGATCATAAAATCTCTCTTAAAGAAAATACAATAGCTGTGAATATCAGACCTTATAGGTACCTTTTAAAGCAAAAAGATATAATTAAAAAATTTGATGCAAAAAATGTTTGATAAGGGTATCATCCAGCACAGTGCTAGTCCTTTTGCTTCTCCAATAGTTTTGGTGGAGAAAAAGGATGGGAGCTGGAGACTATACATGGATTATAGGAAACTTAATAAGAACACCATTAAAGATAAATTTTCTATCCCACTAGAGGAGGAACTCATTGATGAGTTAGGGGGTGCCACAGTGTTTTCCAAGATTGATTTAAAGTCTGGGTATCATTAATTAAGGATGAATGAAGCAGACGTCTACAAAACTGCATTCAAGACATATAGTGGGCATTATGAATTTTAGTTATGCCTTTTGGCTTAACTAATTCTCCTTCTTTTCAAGGCCTCATGAACTATGTGTTCAAGCCTTTTCTCAGAAGGTTCGTATTAATTTCTTTGATGATATTCTGATTCATAGTCAGAACATGCAAGAACACATTCAGTATCTATAGACAGTATTTGATGTGCTAAGGAGCAATACTCTATTTGCCAAGAGAAATAGGTGTTTCTTTGGCATCCCACAAGTGAAATACTTAGGCCAATTCATATCTGCACAGGGTGTGTCAACTGACCCTAGTAAAGTGGCAGCTACTCAAAACTGGCCTACTCTCACCAATATCAAGCAACTCAAGAGCTTCCTAGGGTTTGCTGGGTACTACAGAAGATTTGTGAGGAATTATAGCCATTGAGTAAGCCACTCACTAACTTACTCAAGAAGGATAGCTTCCAATGGGGACAAGCAGCAGATGACACTTTTGAGGGCCTTAAAGTTGCACTTACTTCAGCTGCAGTGCTAGCTTTACCTGATTTCAGTAAGGTATTTGTAGTAGAAATTGATGCAAGCAACCATGGGATAGGAGCAGCACTGATGCAAGACAACCGTCCATTGCCTTCATAAGTAGATCTTTAGGCCAAAGCACCAGATGCTATCAGTATATGAAAAAGAGTTATTGGCTGTTGTCTTTGCTATGCAGAAATGAGAGCAATATTTGTCCAACAAGCACTTCATCATTAAAACTGATCAAAGAAGTCTTAAATACTTGTTAGAACAAAAGATCTCAACTTGTTTTTAGCAATTTTGACTTTTTAAGCTCGTGGGGTACTCTTATGAGATACAGTATAGAAGTGGTAAAGAAATATTGCTGTAGATATATTATCTAGAGTTGATGGGCTGAACTTCTACTTATGGCTATTTTTACAGTTTCTTCTAATCTTATGACAAGGTTAGAGGAGCTATGGAAGGAAGATGTGGCCTTGCAATAGATCATTCAACACAAAGAGCAAAATCCTGCTTCTCACCTACACTATACTTGGGAGCAAGGATAGCTTAGAAGGAAGAACAGGCTAGTGGTTGGCAATGATCTTGCACTCAAGGATAGAATCTTGGCCTAGATGCATTCTTCCCCCATAGGTGGGCACTCTGGAAGAGATGCAACCCTTTAGAGGGTCAATTCAGTGTTCTATTGGAAGGGGCTTAAAAGAGATGTCTAGCACTATATCAGATCTTGTCACACTTGTCAAGTACGCAAATATGATGACTCAGCTCATCCTGACCTTCTACATCCTCTACCAATCCCAAAAGAGATATGGGCAGATGTCAGCATAGATTTTATCAATGGTTTGCCTTATCTTTTGGAAAAGAGGTGATTATGGTAGTCATGGATAGGCTTAGCAAATATGGGCATTTTATTACCTTGGCACATCCTTATTCTGTAGCTATAGTAGCTAAAGCTTACATGAAAATATGTACAAGCTCCATGGAATGCCCAAGAGCATTGTAGGTAATAGGGATGTAGTATTCCTAAGCACTTTTTAGCAAAAATTATTCACTATACATGGTGCTGATCTGTTATTATCTTCTTCATATCACCCTAAGACAGATGACCAAACTGAGGTTTTAAATAGATGCTTAGAGACATACCTTAGATATTTTTGTTCTGCTAAACCTAAGGAATGGAGCTCTTGATTCTCCCTTGCTGAATGGTGGTACAATACCACTTATCACTCAGTTACTAAGATGACACCTTATGAAGCTGTTTATGGATAGCCTCCACCTCTTCACTTCCCATATTTTTTCGATGAATCTAAGGTAGCTGCAGCGGACTCTAGTTTATAGCAAAGAGAAGAGGTGATTAAGTTGCTCTAGTTCAATCTACAAAGAGCTCAATACAGAATGGTTCAGATGCTAATTAATGAGGAGAGATCAGATAGGCAATTTCAGATTGATGATTTGGTGCTGCTTAAGTTATGACCTTATAGACAGCAATTTTTGGTGCAACAACCATCACAGAAGCTGTGTTCTAGATATTTTGGCCCTTACAAGATTCTTGATAAAATAAGAGTGGTAGCATATAAACTTGATTTACCAGTTGAGGTTGAAATTCATCACACTTTCCATGTATCACAACTCAAAGCTTATAAGGGTGGTGATCGAACTTTCACTGCTATTCCTTCACATCTCTTTGATGAAGTGGTACCACTTGAACCTGAGGTAATTCTAGATTGTAGGACAGTTAAGAGAAGAAATCAAGCTGCAACTCAAGTCTTGATTAAGTGGAAAGCCCATCCTGTGGATGATGCAACTTGAAAACTCTAGTTTGATATTCAGAATAAGTTTCCTCAGTTTAACCCTTGAGGTCAAGGGTTCTTTTAAGGGGAGGGTATGATATAGCCATGTACTGTATAGATCAGCTTTTAACCAAAGTGATCATTCTGATAGGTCAGCTTCTAACTGAGGTGATAATTCTGACTAAAAAAGTAACTTAATTGTGAACTGATGTAACTGAAGAATCAGGTCGGTCATGTATTGGGAATTATGTCCCAAAGTCAATCATCAGCCTGTCGACGGTTGTGTTCATTTATACTTATATATGAATTATTCAATAATAAAAGTTATTTGATATTTTCATCATAAATGTTTACATCTTTTGAACTCTTAGATTGTGATGAAGTCCTCAGGACTAATTTAAATAGAGAATTTAGTCCTTAAATTTATTTACAATCAAATGATATATTATTACTAGGATGATAATGATATCAAGTATAGGTCATTGTGTGTCATATAGATTGGTTGTCCTCTTTATCAAGGAGTGTAAACACACTGGTATGGCATGTAGATAGAATATAGGAGTACATTTATATCGAGTTTGACCAATTGTGGAGCACTCTGCTATCAAAAGTAGCTCGCAAAGGATATGGGTATAAATATCTCTCCAATCTGAGATCACCATGGTGACTTGCAAGCAACTCACTATATTTTAGTGTCGGACTATCTGAATTTTTAATTAATGATGAAAAATTTTTGGGTGCAATCAAGTACTTATCAAGTCAGTGCGTAAGTCAAGACAGGTTTGACCCCTCTAAATAAGTAAGAGTTAATGTATCAGTGTATTTAATTAGTAAAATCTTAATCAAGATAATCCATATGATAGATTTGAAAGATTGAAATATAATGTGGTTGACTATTTCAGGGTTGACAGTTAAACCTTAGGTCACCTTGAGCATTAAGATCAAAAGAAGAATTATACGATAACCATATGCCAGTAGGTTCTTGAATGTTGCTTTGTAATTATTCGACCTATCCGGATATTGGATTTCATTGCTAGATGGTTACATCGATTAGTTAAAAGTTATTCCTGTGCTACCGATTTAGGTTCGAATCTATGGGATCACACTCAAAAGAATTACTATCTAATCATGTGACTGATTGATGATTGAAAATTATTCTATGTTGTAATCATCAATTCGATTGATGGTTAGCCTTATGCAAAAGTTACAGTAAATTAATTCGCTAAGGGTTAGTGAATTGTAGAAGGATTGATAAGTAATTAGATTGCTAATTATCTCAATTAAATTGAGCAATATGATTTGGTTCAAAACTAATTGAATTAGATTCAATTTGATTTGATTCGATTAGGTTATGAGATGACCTAATCATCAAGGATGAATGGTTTCTGATTTGATCAAGATTTAGGCTTAATTAAATTTTGATTTGATTAGGATTTAATAATATTTGGAATCTAATTAGATTGAGTTCATGTTATTCAATTAGATCTAACCTAATTTGATTAGGTTGGAGACTTAATTGGATAAACATTAAAGAGTCCAAACCAACTTGGACTCCTCACCCTAGCCGACCACTCTTCGCTTGCACACGTCCTAACCTCAATGTAAATTTTGACTTACATGAGGAAACTCCATGCTTAAGAAGTCTTATCATCGACTCTTGATAGGAATCAAGAGTTTGGATCAATTGGTTGATCCAATCAAATTCAAATCTGATTTGAATTCAGGAATAGATGAGAAACTTGTCTCATCCAAACACCCCATCGCCACATCTATATAAAGTCCTGATTTTCATGCGCAAAAAAAAAAGTGGAGATCCCTTGAGGCGTGAGTTAGGGTTTGGGCATGAGGTCCTAGGGTGGGCGGCCTCTTGTAGGCATGTGATATAAAGTTCTTCCTCCTCTTGGGTGAGCATCCTAAAAATTTGTTCTAAGATTTTTGGATGAGGAAAAAGTTGAAAGAGAAGAGAGTTCTCCGTCCATCATTCCATCACTAGTTCCTTCTTATTCTTTCTACAATTTCGGAGGAGTCCAAGAGATCCATAAGAGGAGAAGATCAGCCATCTATAAGTTTCTATGCGAGCTAGCACTCTCGCAGAAGCTGATCAATACGATGCTTCGAGTGGATCACCTATAGAGGCCGAACATCCTGTGCAGCTGCGACCAACCAGCAAGATCATGATTTTCAGATGTAGAGATATGCTATCCGTGCTAAGGTATCAAGTTCTGAACTCGTACTTGATATACATATGATATATAGTGTAGATATGATCTATGGTTGTATGTTTAGATGTGATCTTGCATGTAGAATTATGTTTTAGGTTTATATTTGCATACATAATATGTTATAGATCCTAGGGTAGGCGTTAAGGTTAGATCTTAAGCATATAGTATAGATTAAATTGTTTAATCTAATTTTTGCTACATAAAATTTTAAAATACATGCAATGCATCTGCTGATTTTTAACTATGGTATCAGAGTCAAGGTTATTTTTAACATGATTATGTATGCATGATAGATCTAATTTTGATATTTAGATTAGATCTAAATAATTTTTATATTCAGATCTATGATATATAATATTTAGATTAGAATAAGATTATCAAAAGATCCTACAATCTGCCATAAGGTTGTCCTACTGTAGGGTTTATCCCCTATAATGAAAAGATTGTCCTAGCATTATGCAGATCCTTTGAATAATCTAAAATATTAATATTTAGATTAGATCTAAATATTTATTTTTATCAGATACTTGATCTATTACCTAGTAGATTAGATAAAACTTACTTTCTATAAAATCTTAGTTTTGAAACCCTAAGTTTTGGTTGTATATGATACAAAACGAATGAAAGTAAACTATCTGATCTAAGGATTAAAATTATTTAATCATAAGAGATAAATTTGAAATCATAAAAATTTGGATATGATCTAAAACTAGTTTATGATTGATTTTGTTTTGGTTTGTGTAAAGTTTTCATTTGCTGAAACTTTAAAAATTTTGTTGGCATGCTAACTTAGTCGGCTTAGTGCTGACTGAGTTGACCAAGTCCCCTATTTTAGCCAATTTAGTTATGAACTGAGTTGACCAAGTTACCACAGGCCAAACAGTAATAGTTACCATTCACATACAATTAGCTGACCAAGTATCAGACTTGGTTGACCCACTGTTGTTAGCCGGCTCAGTCCAGGACTGAGTCGATCTAATTTTCAGAGATGAAAATTTTGTATGAATTTGAGTAAAAAAATTATAAATTTAAAATTATTTCAAAATTTAACCTAACCCATGTTAAATTCAAACTTAATTAAGAATTAAGTATGAATTAATTGGATCTAGAATTGTCAATTAAAGATCTAATGATACTTTCATAAAATATGGGGGTGACATGGGTTAGCTTTATTAGGTTCTCTTAATTGGGTTAGACCTAAGGTTAGAATTAAATGAAACATGAACAAATTAGAGAAATTGATTAAATCTAACCAAAAGTTGAATTAAATTAAATCAAAGTTTCTCTAGAACTATTATAATAGTTGTAGTTGGTCAATATCCATGTCTTTGACTCAACCAAGATGGACCTCGATCGTGGCTCAATAGTCGAGTCTGAGTCTTTAGGCAAACCAAATTGAATCTGATGAACCAATTGATCTCTAAGATAAGTTTGGTAGTCTTGATCGGTGATCATTAATTAGGAGCTACTCGCATAGATTAAGTCTATGGCGAGTTAATAGCATATCCCGCCCACCTAAACCCATTGATTGCTCATTGATTCATGCTAAACCCATGCTGTATAGGTGTTGGAATTTGGTGTTAGGGCATGCATGTATGTTTCAATTTTTTTTTTCTAATAATGTAGCAGAATAGAAGATTAAAA
>KE506663.1:19325-30272 GCA_000441515.1 Elaeis oleifera | reverse complement strand
ATCGTCATAGCCATCCGATCATAGGAGAAAGTAAGTTTTCATGACCCTATCCTCCTATTCAATGGGGTTCTCCTATGGTGTGTAGAGGTGCTGTGTGGTTAATTTTTATAAAAATGAACAACGAAAAGAACTTAAAAATTATTTTAGATCTGATATATTGTATGTTAGATCTGAAATTAATTTACAGTGGATTGCATAAAAATTTGTAAAAATATTTTATAAAATTTGAAACTATTTTTAAATATCGAATCCCAACCCATATTAGTCCAAACTTAATTGAGAATTAAGTGATCTAGATTTGAGAATCAAAGATCTAAAGCCTTTTCTTTGTAAATCATGGGTTTTGGTTAGCTCGAGTCAGGTCCATTTACTTGGGTTAGGCCTAGGGTTAGAAATCATAGATAATGGACTGTGTTAAATAATTGATCAAATCTAATTAACCATTAATTCTGATTAGATCAATTCTTCTCTTGATCAATTCTCAATAGTTATAGTTGGTCTATGTCCATGTCTTTGATTAGATCAAAATGGACCTCGATCATAGCTCCACGGTCGGATCTAAGTCTATAAGTTGATCGAATTGAAACTAATTAACTAGTTGGTGTCTAAGATAAGTTTGGCGGTCTTAATCGGTGGTTATTAATTGGGAGCTACTCGCATAGATTTAGTCTATGACAAGTTAATGGCATATCCTTCCCACTGATCTTACTTACCTGGCCAACGTAATGAATCATATTTTGATCAAATAACTTAATGATTAGAGTTGACCCATGCTAGCTAGAAAATCAATATGACTGATTAAGGTGCCCCTAGTTCGACTTGTCTGTAGTCCTCTTCATGACTTGGTAAAGTCAGTGAGAGGATTTGTGACAAGTTGGTTGGATCAGTTTGTATCTAGTCTTCTTTGAATTGATTTGATGAAGTCAGTGGAGGATTATAATTTGCTAGTTTTTCTCTTCTCTTAACATATCTAACTAAATCTTCTAAAATTATTAAGTCCCTAAAAATGAAATAGTTATGGTGATAATTAGATCATAACCTCCATTAAGTTAAATGATAATGGATCCAATAGTTTAGATGATCATTGGAGGTACCATATGCCTGGTGCTCATCTAGCTATCGAAATTATCTTTCATAATATGTTGATTCAAATATATCTTTCTAATAGTGGTCAGGTTGGCTGAGCCACACTCGGGCCTAGTCATTCATTTGTCAGATGCATTGAATTCTGATATGTTAATGGTTAAACCTAATCAAAACTTTTAATAGAAGAGCCACATGCCTGCTGAAGAGGAGCCTGTGGCAAAATTAACTACTAGAAGTTGTTTGATGAAATAATTGATTAGGAACCTACCTATGGATGCATAGGGGTTGGTCGAGCCACACTCAGACCCATGTACAGCTTGTGAGGATTCTAGTACCCGCTAAGAATTAGTGTAATTTTTTAAATTAGAGATAGAGGCTATAAATTTAAATAAATAGTAAAAGAACCTTTAGACTAAAGTTCATGTCTTTAGACTTAATCAATTCATATACTAATTAGATTTTTGATTTTTCTTTTTACAGTTATGGCCACTACTTCATCGCTCCAATCACTATTAGATAGTGATAAATTGATGGGAACTAATTTTGATAGTTAGTATCAAAAATTTAAAATCATAATGAAGCATGAATAGATCTTGTATGTGCTGATAGATCTGGCACCTAAGGAGCCAGCTCTGAACACCTATAGTACGGTCCAAGACACATACGAGAAGTGGCTCAATGATTGAACCACGATACGTTGTATAATATTGGTGGCTATGAATGATGAGTTCAGCCACAAATTTGAGAATGCTCAGTCAGAGGATATGCTTCAAATGTTGAACGAGTCCTTTGGCACTCCCGACGAAGTTAAGAGACACAAGATGAGTTATGCTATCTTCAATGCTCAAATGAGGGAAGGAACGTCAATCACTGATCATGTACTGTACATGATCAAGTTGATTGAGCGCGTAAGCAAACTCGACTTTTCTCTGCATGAGCAGTTGGAAAAAATATAATTTGAATTCTTTGCCAAAATCCTATCTCTCATTTCTTACTCATTATAGAATGACAAAATCTACAGTCAACTATCATGGTTTGCTAGGATTGCTGCAGAACTTTGAGACGGATCACCAACTCTACAAGAAGTCGGTGAATGTAGTGGGAGGATCTTCTTTGGACGTTGACCCTTTAAGAAGAGAAGAGAACAAGAAGAATAAAAAGAAGGTACAAAGTGCTAAAGCATCCAAACCTAGTCAGACCAAGAAATTCAAATCCGATCAGAGTCAGATGGAATGCTTCTACTAGAAGCAGGGCACTGGAAGAGGAACTGTTCTCAGTACATTGCCTCCCTAGATCTGAATAGACCGAGAATGAAGCAAGCTATTACTGGATAAGATAATTATATGATAACATCTTATAATTTCTCTATTTATGATTCCACTACCAGGGTATTAGATATCGAAAGTTTTTTAATATATGTAATTCATTGCAAGATCTGTAGGTTAGTAGAAGATTTGAAAAAGATGAGAGATTTCTTAATGTTAGAGATGGAAGACCAGTTCTAATTATAGCATTGGAGATTGTCAAGCTTGTATTCAAGTCTAATATAATTGTTCTTAGTGAATGTCACTTTTATCCTTCATTTTTATTGAATATTATTTCTATAGACCTTTTGGCTATGAACGGTTATGAGATTTCAATAAAAAAAAATTAATATCATTATGAATAATATTAATGTGATGAATGGATAATTGAATAATAGAATTTATATATTATCACAACCTATTAGTGTAGTGTACACATCCAACAAACATCCTAGAATTGATGATGTCTCTGATATCTATCTTTGGTACTGTAGGCTAGATCATGTTAACAAGAGCAGAATAAACAGGTTGACTCAAAAGAAAATCTTCGAAATCAGTGATTGTGAATCGCTTCCAACCTGTAAATCCTGTCTCCTTGAAAAAATGATCAAGTCATCTTTCACTAGAAAAGATAAACGAGCTAGTGAAGTTCTAGGTCTAATACATACTGATGTATATGGACCCATGAACATGAGTGCCAGAGGTGGGTATTACTACTTCATTATATTTACAGATGACCTATCGAGGTATGAGCATGTCTACTTAATAATGCATAAGTCCAAATCATTTGAAATACTCAAATGGTTTCGTAATGGGTAGAAAATAAATTAAGAAGAGTATTAAGACTCTTCGGTCTGACTGAGGAGGTGAATATCTTTCTAGTGAATTTCTAACATATTTAGAAGATAATGAGATTCTCTCACAGTGGACTCCTCCTTGAACACTACAGCATAATGGTGTCGGAAAGAAAGAATCGAACCCTGTTAGATGTGGTTCGATCCATGATGGGCTTTGCTAGTCTGCTAATCTTTTTTGAGATATGTACTCAAGTCGGCCTATTATTTACATAATAAAATTTTGAGTAAATCTATAAGAAAATACCACATAAGATGTGGATAGGGTGTAAGCCAGTACTCTCTCACCTTAGGGTTTAGAGATATCCAGCTTATGTCAAATGTTTGAAAACAGACAAGCTTGGATCTAGATCTGACAAGTGTCTATTTATAAAGTATCCAAAAGAGACTAAGTGATATTACTTCTACCTTGCTGATGAATAAAAGGTGTTTATTAGTAATAGGTAGTTTTATGGAAAAGTAGTTTTTGAGGAAGAAACTAATACCTCTAAGATTGAACTTGATGAAGTTTGATCGATAGAAGAACCGACATAATCTAGTAAACCCATTGAGTCAGATTTGATTAGATCAAATTCAGGACATATTGTAGAGATATCTTTGAGCAGATTTGATAGAGTACCGTATCAGTCAGATAGATACTATGGTTCTTGATCCAAGATGGTGATCCTGTCGAACTCGATGAGAACAATGAGGATCCGATCACCTGCATGGATACAATATAGAGGTCTGACTCCGATAAGTGGCTAGAAGTCATAAAGTCTGAAATAGAGTCCATGAAGGTCAATGATGTATGAACATTGGTTGACCCACCTGAAGAGATAAAACTCATAGGGTGTAAGTGGATCTTCAAAAGAAGAGGGGTGTAGACGGAAAGGTGGAGATCTATAAAACCCATTTGATTGTCAAAGATTATCATCAGCATTATAGTATTGACTATGATGAGATGTTTTCTCCTGTTGCAATGCTCAAGTCCATTCAAATCATGCTTATGATAACAATACATTTGGACTATAAAATCTAACAAATAAATATAAAAATAATATTTCTAAATGGAGAGCTGGAAAAAGAGGTGTATATGATATAACCTAAAGGTTTATATCCACAGATAAGTCTAAGGTGTGCAAGCTTCAGAGGTCCATTTATAGACTGAAGCAGGTATCTCGAAGTTGAAACATACATTTTGATAAGATGATCAGAATATATGGTTTCATTAAAAATGGAGAAGAACCCTGCATATACAAGTAGGTTAATAATTCTATGGTAGTATTTTTATTTATATATGGATGATATTCTCTTAATCGGGAATGATATCCCTGCATTATAGGGAATGAAGGTTTGACTATCATTACAATTCTCTATGAAGGACTTGGAAGAAGCATCCTATATCCTAGGGATGAAGATCTATAAAGATAGATCTAACAGGTTGCTTGGGTTGTCCTATTTTATGTACATAGATACTTTGCTGAAGTGGTTCAGCATGAAGAATTTCAAAAAAGGCTATCTTTCGATAGATCATGAAATTTCTCTCTCGAAGAGAGATTGTTTGACAACTTCTCAAGAGAGAGTGTGTCTGAGTAGAATTTCATATGCTTCGATAGTGAGATCTATTATGTATGCCATGATATATACGAGATCAGACGTGGCATACTCACTAGGAGTAGTGAGTAGATATCAGTCTAATCTAGATGAGAACCATTGAAAGGTCATAAAGATCATCCTTAAGTATTTGAGAAATACTAAAGACTAATGGCTTTATTTGAGAAATACTAAAGACTAATGGCTTATTTATGAAGAATTTGACTTAAAACTTATGAGATTTATAGACTTTAATTTTAGTTAGATCATGATGATAGTAAGAGCGTGTCAGGATACGTATATACCCTGAACGGTGGAGCAGTCTGCTAGAAAAATTCTAAATAGCTCATCATGGCCAACTCTACTTGTGAGGTGGAATATATCGCAGCATCCAATGTTGCGAAGAAAGCTGTGTGGTTGCGAAAATTCATTAGCGAGCACGGAGTGACACCCTCCTTTGATGGCCCTATTTTGTTGCACTGCGATAGCACTAGCGCCATTGCTTGAGTGAAAGAATCGAAGTCACATCAGTGCACCAAACACACTCTGTGTCACTACCACTTTGTCTGGAAGACTATGAATTAAAGTGATATCAAGCTTCAGAAGATCGATGAAAAGAAGAATCTGACTGACCCATTTACTAAAGTTCTTGATGTCAAGGAGTTCGAAGATCATAAATTGAAGATGGATATACGATAATATACCGATTGATTTTAGTCTAAGTAGGAGTTGTTAGAAATTATGTCTCAAAGTCAATCATCAGTTTGTTGATGATTGAGCTGATATTTGTAAATTATATATGAATTATTAATAATAAATATTATTTGACTTTTTTATCACTTTGTACATCTTCTTTGAACTTCTGTGTTATATGATGAAGTCCTTAGAACTATTTGAATTGATATAGAATGATATATCATTTGTCATTAAACCTAGTTCATAACCAAATGATATGCTATCATTAGGATGATAGCTATATCAAGTATAGATCATTGTATACCATGTACGTTGGTTGTCTTCTTAACCAAGGGGTGTAGAGATATTGGCATGGTATGCAAGTGAGACTTAAGAGTACATCTCACTGAACGTGACCAACTGCAGTGTACTCTACTGTCAAGAGTACCTCCTGAAAGATATGGATATAAGTATCCCTCCAACCTAAGACCACCATGATAACTTGCAAGCAACTCACTGTATTTGATGTTGGACTATCTGAATTTTTAATTCAATGATGAAAGATTTTTGGATACAGTCAAGTACTTATGAAGTCAGTGTGTGAGTTAAGATGAAATTGACCCTCCGAATAAGTAGGAGTTGATGCATCAGTATATTTTAATTCAATAAAATCTCAACTGGAGTAATCCATGTGATGAATTTAAAAGTTAAATATAATATGGATGATTAATTCAGGATTAACAGTTTAACCCTAGGTCATCCTGAGTATTCAAGGTCAAAAGGATGAATTATACGGTAACCATATGTCAATAGATTCTTGAATGTTGCATAGCAATCATTCGACCTATCCGGACGTCGGGTACCATTGCTAGATAGTTACTTTGATTAGTACAAAAAATTATTTCTATGCTACTAACTTAGGTTTAAACCTATAGGGTTATACTTAAAAGAAGTTTCTAACTGATCATATGGCTGATCGATAATTGAGAATCATTTAAGGATATAAACATCAATTCAATTGATGATTAACCTTATACAAAATTATAATAAATTAATTTGCTAATAGTTAGTGATTTATAGGAGGATTGATAAGTAATTAGATTATTAATTAGCTCAATTTTATTGAGCATTGAGGTTTGAATCAAATTTAATTAAATTAGATTCAACTAGATTTGATCCGATTAGATTATGAGATGATCTAATCAATAAGAGTGTTCGATTCTTGATTTGATCAAAAATTGAGCTTGATTAATTTCTAATTTGATTAAAATTTAATCGAGATAATTTGTTATCTAATTAGATTAGGTTCAATGGTCAGATTGAGTCTAACCTAACTTAGTTTAGTTGAGAATCTAATTGGATCAATTTCAAGTTCAAACGGATTTGAACCAAAACCCTTGCACCACCTTATCTCTATGCCCTTCTCTTCCTCACACGAGAAATGTTTTGTGTGAAGGTTTCTCATGTCTAGAAGAGGTTTGTCACCCACTCTTTGATCTTCTTTGGATTAGGATGAGTTTGGTTAGTGTTTGAATTCAAATGGTTTGAATTTGAGTTAAACTACCTTGATCTTATCTTTACCTATCCCTTGTCGCCAACTCCTTGAGAAGGCTGATTTTAGTGGGACAAATGAGAAGAGAATTTGGTGAGGAATGTCTCATGCCTCAGCTCTTCTGACGCCTCCTTTGGAAAAGGATTAAGTGGTTTGAGTTTGAATTCAAAGGGAGTTTGAATTTGAACTAAATCAACCACTTTATTCTTATCCTCATCTCATCTCCATGCCAACCATAAAACCCCTCCAATTTTGTGTGGAAAAAAGGAGGCTTTTATCATGAGATTGGTTTTCTCAGAGAGGGGGGGGGGATGAACAAAGAAGGGGTGGGTCCATTTGTGCGACAGATAAGAGGATACATACTTCCTCTTGGGTGTGAGTTCTAGGATAGGTGCTCTAGGATTTCTACTCTAGATTTTGTGAGAAGAAAGATAAGAGGGTCTTGTTCTATTCTTTCTACACCACCACCTCCTCCTATTGTTCCATCTTCAGATCTGGAAGTGTCTGAGAGATCCAAAGAAGGAGCGAATTCAGCCATCTAGTGCCTTTCATGTGAGCTAGCACTTTGGGGAAGGCAGAGCAAATAGAAACTTCAAGTAGACATCCTGTAGAGGCCGAATGTTCTGTGTAGCTGCTCGGTATCAGAAAGAACTCGATACCATATTTATCAGTAGTGACGATCATCGATCTACACTTTGGTATAGGATCTACTCTTGATTAGTATGTTTGTTATAGATATGATCTGCTTGCATGATTGATATGATCAATCACATATAGGAATCAGATGTTGCAATTATTCACGTCATATGATCCTAAATAGGTAGTTCTAGATCAGATCTAGGTATACAAATAGATTAAATTGTTTAATCTGTAGTCTTCTGCTAAAAATTTGAAAATACCTTTGAATTGCCAATTTTCCTTCATGAAGATCATAAAATGAAGAGGGTATACGATACTGTATTGATTGACTTTAGTCCAAGTGGAAGTCATTGAAAATTATGTCTCAAGGTCAATCGTGAGCCTGTTGATAGTTGTGCTCATTTATACTTGTATATAAATTATTCAATAATAAAATTATTTGATATTTTCATCATAAATATTTATATCTTTAGAACTCCTGGATTGTGATGAAGTTCTTAGGACTAATTTAAATAGAGAATTTAGTTTTAAACTTATTCATAATTAAATGATATATTATTACTAGAACGATAATGATATCAAGTATAGGTTATTGTGTATTATATGGGTTGATTGTCCTCTTAACCAAAAAATATAGAGACACTGATATAGCATGCAGGTGGAATATAAAAGTATATTTACACCGAACGTGACCAACTACAGAGCACTGCTGTCAAGAGTAGCTAATAAAGGGTATGGATATAAGTATCACTCCGATTTGAGATTATCATGGTGACTTACAAGCAACTCACTATACTTTGGTGTCAGACTATTTAAATTTTAATTTAGTGATGGAAGATTTTTGGATGCAGTCAAGTACTTATCAAGTTGGTGCATGAGTCAAGATAGGATTGACCCCTCCGAATAAATAAGAGTTAATGCATCTGTATTTAATTTAATAAAATTTTGATCAAGATAATCTATGTGATGGATTTGAAAGATTGAAATATAATGTGATCGACTATTCCAGGATTGACAGTTAAATCCTAGGTCACCTTGAGCATTAAGATCAAAGGGATGAATTATATGGTAACTATACGCCAGTAGGTTCTTGAATGTTGCTTTGTAATTATTCAGTCTATCCGGACGTCGGATCTCATTACTAGATAGTTACATCGATTAGTTTAGAAAGTTATTCCTATGCTACCAGCTTAGGTTCGAACCTATGGGGTCACACTCAAAAGAATTACTGTTTGATCATATGGCTGATTGATGATTGAGAATCGTTCTAGATTGTAATCATCAATTTGATTGATGGTTAGCTTTATACAAAAGTTACGGTAAATTAATTCACTAAGGGTTAGTGAATTATAGGAAGATTGATGAGCAATTAGATTGCTAATTAGCTCAATTAAATTAAGCGACATGATTTGGTTCAAAACTAATTGAATTGGATTCAATTTGATTTGATCCAATTAGATTATGAGATGACCTAATTATCAAGGATGAATGGTTCCTAATTTGATCAGGACTTGGGCTTAATTAAATTTTGATTTTATTAGGATTTAATCATATTTAGAACCTAATTAGATTGGGTTCATGTTATTCAATTAGGTCTAACCTAATTTGATTAGGTTGGGACTTAATTGGATAAACATTAAAGAGTCCAAACCAACTTGGACTCCTCCTCACCCTAGCCAACCACTCTTGCCTTGTGCATGCCCTAACCTCAATGCAAATTCTAATTTGCATGAGGAAACTCCATGCCTAAGAAGCCTTGTCGTCCACTCTTGATAGGGATCAAGAGTTTAGATCAATTGGTTGATCCAATCGAATTCAAATCTGATTTGAATTCAAGAGTAGATGAGAAACTTATCTCATCCAAACACCCCATCACCCACATCTATATAAAGCCCTGATTTTCATGTGCAAAAAAAAAGAGTGGAGATCCCTTGAGGCATGAGTTAGGGTTTGGGCATAAGGTCTTAGGGTGGGTGGCCTCTTGTAGGCATGTGATCTAAAGGAGTTCTTCCTGCTCTTGGGTGAGCGTCATAGAATATGTTCTAGGGTTTTGGATGAGGAGTCAAAAAGAAGAGAGTTCTTCATCCATCTTTCCATCACCAGTTTCTCCTTATTCTTCCTATGATTTCAGAAGAGTTCGAGAGATCTATAAGAGGAGAAGATCAACTATCTACAAGTTTCTACACGAGCTAGCACTCCCGCAAAAGCTGATCAGCATGGTGCTTCGAGTGGATTATGTTAGATGTGTGCCCTAGAAGTCAATCTTGGTTGACATATACTTTTCTCTAGGACATATTTTATACTTGATGAGTAATCTTTATAACCAATTATGTTTATATGTCCATAATTTATCCTAAAATTAACAAAGATGATTTTGTATATTCTCAAGGTATTGAGAATTTGAGACATACATCATTAGTGGTTAATTTCTAAAAGCTCCCGATCGAAAGATCATCACGGAAGACAGTGATCAATCCATTCAAGATCGGTGCACAGATCACCTTCCTCTTAGACAGATGAGTCTCAAGTCTATAGTATAAAGACACTGGGGTGAGAGTGCAGGTGGTTGTTAGAGAATAATTTGCACTGAGCGTGACCAATACGAGAAATCACTTGGATGTCTACTCACTCGTCAGTGGTCTTTCTCGATGCTATAGTGGTGTGACTGGTCTTTTGATCGGTGGTGTGTTGGCTATTCGTAGTGAGGCTATATAGTTTGACTGCACATTCTCTTGGTCCCTAGCCATTCAGGTCCTTACTGTGTATGTTGGCTATTGTAGATTCAAATTCACTATTTGGAGTAGGATGCGCCTAGATGGAATCTATCGATTTGACAGAAAAGAGAAGTCCTATGTGATTCGCAAGACTGAGTTCAAAAAATCTCTGACCAAAGCAAGTATGAATACTAGAAAAGAGTTTTCACAAGATTCATAGATGAACTCGAGTTGAGCCAATCTAGCATATGACTGACAATGGAGTTTGATGAGTTCTCCATGACCTTCGTCAAGTCGGGACTCACGATAAAAGATTGTATCACACGATAACTGCACTTAAAGGTTCACTTTTCTATTCTGATGGGTTGCCACTACGTGTTGCTAGACGTCACCGATGAATCGTGAGAACTCACTAAGATCATTTTCGAATCAACGATCTTTGTTGAGGTGAGTTGGAATCATTTCAGTCCATCAAAAGGTTTCGATGACTGTGATGGAGATCATGGTATATCTCACTACTAGACAGAATAAAATTTAAGCTGTTATAC
>KE506661.1:133414-151367 GCA_000441515.1 Elaeis oleifera | reverse complement strand
TGATTCAGTCTTATTATGAGTCCCGACTTGATGGAGGTCATGGAGAACTTGTCAGACCCTATCGTTAGTCATATGCTAGATTGGCTTAACTCGAGTTCACTTGTAAATCTCGTAAAAACTTCTTTCCAGTATTCACACTTACTTTAGCCAAAGACTTTCTGAACTCAGTCTCGCAAATTGCTTAGAACTTCTCCTTTTCTACCAAGATTAATAGATTCCTTCTAGGTGCATCCTACTCTTAATAGTGAACCTAAACCAACTGTAGCCAACATACACAGTAAGGGCCTGAATGGCTAGAGACCAAGGGAATATGCTGTCAAACTCAGTAGTCTCGCTGCGAGTAGCTGATGACATCGTAGGTCAAAGGACCACTCACACCACTGCAGCATCGAGTCAACCACTGATGAGTGAGTAGACATCCAAATGATTTCTCATATTGATCATGCTCAGTGCAAGTTATTCTCTAACAACCACCCACACTCTCACTCCAGTGTCCTTACACTACAGATCCAAGACTCATCTACTTACAAGAAAGGTGAACTGTACATCGATCTCAAATAGATTAATCACTATTCTCCATGATGATCTTTTGATCAAGAGCATTTAGAAACTAATCACTAAATAATGTATGTCTCAAATTCTCAATACCTTGAGAATATACAAAAATTATTTTATTAATTTCTAGGACAAATCATGGACACATAAACATAATTGAAATGTAAAGTCTTTTATTAATAATAAAAATATTACAAGTATAAAATTAAGTTCTGAAATTATAAAATATGTCAACCAACAATTAGCTTCTAGGGCACATATCTAACACATAGGTTTTCTGATCAGGTAGGCTTTATTCTATGTATTCTTTCACTGATACAGATCCTTCAGTTTCTTTCAAACTTGGTAAGCATCTATCTCTATAGCAATATCATGGATTACACTCACATCAATCTACTATCTAATCGTAGTCGTAGCTTTCCTGTTCAACTTTTTTCACATATTAGCTTTTACATCATCTAGTATTTTTCTGCAATTCAATCGGTTCAAACAAATCTCGACAATACAATAAATCCTTCATCATCATCCTCCACAAGAAATAATTTGATGAAGTTAATTTAACCATATCAGATTTATCCTACATTTTAATTAGTACAAACTACACCGACTGTCTAACCATAGCTCTGAGATCAGTTATTGGGATGAAAAGACCATAAATAGAATTATACCCAGGATAAATTCTTTCTCCTTTATACAAATTAAAACAAGTAATAACTCAACAATATCAAATCCAGTGAATATAAATAAAATCAAACATAAGGACAGCAGATTTGTGTTGTGAATCTTTCACTATATAAAATAATAGAATTGGTGCAAATCTTCTCTAAATCAACTAAAGACTATACAAATATATCTTCAAGACCAAATCTTGATTTTCACAACAAAATATTCACCATCAATAGGATGGATTTCAATAATAAATAAGGATAGATCTTACCAAATGCGTGGATGCTTGCAACAATTTGTGGAGAAGAATTTTCAAAGATTAAAACCATTCAACTTATAGTTCTCGATGTCAAGAATAATATACTAAATTTTATCAAAATCGGGATAAAATCAACTGTCTGATCGTCCAACAAATAGTTTCAAAATTTTTATTTTATTTTTTTCTCCCCTTGCCACAGCCTTTGTTTTCATGCATGCTTTTGATTTGGTTTTCCATGCCCCGTGGTTTTCATGCGTTGCTGCACAAGCTCTATACTCCTTTGTTGCCCGTTAAATAGGACATTAATAGAGTTCTTTTTGGACTCTTCTTCCCACCCTTTTTTTATTTTAATAGGATTCTAATCCCACATGAGGGATTTTCAATAGTATCTAGCACTAACCACACCCCTGGTGGCGATCATGATCGGAGGCAACCCTTGCTGGTAACAGCAGTGGTGAGGGCCTCTTGACAATCCAAGCATGGCCACACCTAGCAATGGTGGCTAGCTCGACAGAAAAATAGAAGGATAAAGGAATAGGAGAAAGCCATATCCATCATAAAATCCGGCCACCAACAGCACCAATTAGACCGTCAATGGTGGTCTTTGGGGTTAGAAAGGAAAAGAAGAAGAGTTAGAGGTTAGTATCTCAATTCCAGTGAAAAATCGATGGTGACATGGCAAAGTTTTCTGACTGATTAAAAAAAAAATCAAACATGAGATTGGCGGTAATTAATCAGCATTTCAAGAATGAGATCCACAGAGGAAAGAGGGGAGGGCTTTTATAGATTGATTAAGTCCAATGTGCCTCAAACTCTCCTTTCCTCTCCAAAATCGGAGAGGAAGCTGACTTCCATCTAGAGTACTCCTCTTCTACCTCATGTGCCTAGCATACAAGGTTCCATATTTTTTTAAACCCTTTCCACCCTTGCTTTGAGATTTGTGTGGGGCAAAAGTTCTTGGCCAGGTCATTACAAAATTACTGAAATGTTGTCAAGAAAAAGAACTTTAGAGAAAGCTGCTATGCTTTGGCCGAATAATAGGTTCATTGCAATTTTATCATCTGTTTTACAGTCAGTAACCAAATTTATAAGGATTCCAGGTTGTGCCAAAGACCTGTGACTTTCTGGTCAATTATCGAATAAGTTAAACTTTTATACACGAAAAGGCATGCCATTCATGTGAAAAGGTACTGTTTGTACCATAATTGATACATGCTCACATGGTTTCCTTCCCTCCTCCTGGTCCATTTTTTTCTGGTTTCAGATGCATCATGCATGCTTTGGCATTTTATAGGGGAGAAAAGAGTTGTCTGATTAACCATATAGAATAAAGTTTCCTCAAAGAAATCCTTGAGAATTCCTTCTAAGAGAGCCCAATGGTCCCAATAATGTTAAGGTCCTATTTTCTTTTTTTGTTCATCTGCCTTTGGACTTACCATGACAAGCAATGCAACAAAAATTCTGACAATTGATGTTATTTGTTCGGCACCGACAGGCAGGAATAAGGCAACAAGGACACTTGAGAGTTGAGACAGTCCAACATCGTTGCGTTTGGGAGTTGGAATTTGATCATTTCGATCTTGAGAACCCATACACAAAGATGAGGATTCAGTTCACTTTGGTATGGTGCCAAGGATATGACAGTGCCAGTGACACAGTCATGCTATATCAGCCAAATCCTTTCACTTGGTTCAACATCACAAGCTTCCAATGCTGTCCATGCCATTTGCAGGCAGCATGAGCAAGCAATGCTATTCTGAAGGTGATTTTTTCAGAGATCAGGTGACTGATAACCCAAATTAGCTTTCTTATCATTGTTCCTTTTACATCAATTGTGGCCCTTACAGTGAATTACAAATTTTCCTTTAAAATTAACCGGATTTATTGTTCCATTGAACCATGATAACAATCAAATGCACTGCATACTTGATGAGCTTTACAAGGTTAAGTGGAATTTCGGATTGAACATGAAAACATCTTAAGATCAAGCCATATAAATATGAATAATTCATGTGGCAATCTGACATTGCTGCCATGTAATTCAAAATTCGCCTGTAAAATACCTACACAGTGATCACAAAATGAATAAAGCTCGACCACACCCACAAAGGTGCTTTACGAACGCCATAATAGCAGCCTCTCAAAGACTAGTACAGTTTATGGACAAACTTTAGGCAACAAAACCGGTCTTGTTCAAGTGACTGAATGGTAGCACTATCTGACATTATGATCTTCATGGCACTCAATTCAACAATTTTGGCAATACTGTAACTTTGTCTGAACTAGGCAGACCATGCTGGTCCACAGCCATGAATAATATTCATCAACTGACCATTGAAAGCACTCTGATTAAGACCCATGAACCTACATGGACCTTAAACAAATGTGACCATACTGTAAAAGACCTGTTAGGATGGTAATGGTGTATGATATGAGCCAAATTGGTCTCATTCGTCTCCCTGTTCATAGCAGCTACAGTAGGAGAATCAATTATTGTGATGCTTACCTCTTCAAGGATGAAGGCGACCAAAGAGTTCTAGGGTTGTGTGAATCTGGATTGCCCACTCAAATTGACCATTAGGAAGAGGTTTTACAAGAAACCTATGGTACCTGCTGCTTGTATAATTGAAAGCTGCAGGGCTGTCAAACCTTCCCGGGAGCATATCAATAACAATGCACCTACATGATATCCTAACATACAAAATAGATACAAATCAAAGGTTCCTAACAAATAAATAAATAAATATAAAAAGAAAAGAAAAAGCCACAAACAGGCTAAGATCAAGCAGACCCAGGAAGACTATTCCCCAAGTTTCATCCAGGAGTCTCCTAGAGTTTCTTAAATTGAGACGAGAGAACTTGTAGAAATTGGGTACCTTATCTGGTAAAGGACAAGATTCCTCGCGGCCCATTATGCAGCCACAGAAATCCCTTTCTGATTCATTTTAATTCATGATGTTATTTATCCACCGCCTCCACACAATAAAGGATTCTAGCAAAATAAATTAGTCATAATAATTATTAGTGCATTAGCAATTTTCTTACTTTCATGAAAAATGTTACTGAAGATAACCTGTAGCAGAAGAGTGAGAATTGACCAATTGTAGAAAATTCTGCCGAGTCTATGATGGACACATCATCAATTCATAAGAGTTGGTAATCCCAGCAAACAGAAAGTATATTCCAGAAGAGGTAGTTTTGTTTCAGTAAGCTCTATCCATCCATCCACTCCACTTTAACCTACCTTTGGGGAAAACTGATCTAATCCAACCACCAGAGCCGAAGCTCTTTAAAGAGTCCTCACATGAACTCTCTCAACTCCTGTCTCTGGATAGCATAAAGAACCCAGGTCTTGAGGCTCTTTCATAGCTTATGTTGTTCTTAGACTAAACTTGCCACTGTCATGTTAACATAGTATGGCCTAGAATGCATGAGCTCTGATGTTTGAATCTTCAGCGCCGTTACAGGGATGCTTACCGCAGCAGCAGCAGTTTTGCTAGTAGTTCTGCTTGGATGGGCTTACCAGGCTATCAAACCTCCCCTCCAAGAATTTGTGGCACACCAAATGGTCCTCCTGTCACCTCCCCAAGGATTAAGCTCAGAGATGGAAGGTACCTGGCCTACAAGAAGCAGGAACCCCAAGGAGAAGGCCAAGTACAAGGTCATCCTTGTCCATGGCTTTAATTCTGCCAAAGACTCCGAGTTTCCAGCATCTCAAGTAAACAAACACAAAATTATAATAGTAATCTATATTTATATATGATGGATAAGACTAGATTTTATTGGTGTTATGGCTTGTGGTTTCAGGAGCTTGTGGATGAACTAGGAGTCTACTTCCTATCATTTGACCGAGCAGGGTATGGAGAGAGTGATCCAAACCCGAAGCGCACAGTTAAAAGCGAAGCTATGGACATTCAAGAGCTTGCTGATAAGTTAGAGCTCGGATCAAAGTTCTACCTGATAGGACGTTCCATGGGTGGTTATCCTGCCTGGAGTTGCCTCAATTACATACCACACAGGTAACCTATCTATCAACGTTCTACTCTCAGCTCTGTTCCTTCAGTGATGCCATCATGTTTTCCGAAGCTATTTGAGAAGAAAGTATTGTTCATCCAGTTCAGCCTGAAAGAATGTTTAAAACTTTGCCTGGAAATGAACTTACTAGTTGTGGCTCCAAATATGCTGAATTCTAGCAGGATGGCAGGAGTAGCACTAGTTGCGCCGGCCGTCAACTACTGGTGGCCTTCTTTTCCTGCCAATCTATCAAGAATGGCCTACAAGAAGTTGTTAGTACAGGATCAGAGAACGTTCTGGATTGCACACCATTTTCCTTCCCTTCTGTATGGGTGGATGACCCAGAAGTTGCTCCCAGCTTCAGCAGCTATTCAGGGACATCCTGATTTACTTACCCCACAAGATATGGAAATCTTGCAGAAGATGAAAGCACCTGCTGAGTCACTCGAGGTATGTTCCTTCCTCAGAGGTACCCTTTAGATTATTTTATATCACCTATTTGTCTAGGTTGTTTATGCCCCTTCTCGTTTTCACATCTGTTTAGACAAGTTACTAAAAATATAAAGAAAGAAAGAAAGAGAGGGGAAGAAAAAAAGATTAGCCAATGACATCCCTTAAGGAATTACTGCTAATCAAGCTGCAGCCCTGCAAGACATAACACTTAAGACTAGTTATCACTATATCTATATCCAAACTTGTCTTCATGGTCTGATGTCAAAAAGGATTTGGTAACTAAACAGAACCAGATATCTGAAAGGAAAAGGTTAAACATGATCAGAATTAGATATACAGGCTGGTTATTTAGCTAGTATTAGGTTGCAGGCAACCCCATTTCTGACTTCTGCAGTTTACCTAATGACATGAGGTGTCAATCTTACCAGCTCGGATACAGTAAAGCATGTTCACATACTTTTCCATGGAAGTGGATATTGATGTTTGGAAAATCAACTAAAACAAGTCAGAAGAATTAAGATGTAGCAGTGGGTCTCAGTAGTGCTCAAGGTGAAACTTCCAAGCATACATGGTAGAATCACAATTTTTATGAAACACATCTAAATAGGACCTCATCTGCCAAGACTAAACTTAGTATCTAAAGGGTCCAGAAATATGTTGCATGGCTGCTTTGAAGTGCTCAATTATCAACCAGGGCTTCATTAAAAATTTGGAAGAAAGAAGACAGAACAACAACTAAGAAGTTAGGGTTTTAATCTACAAAGATGGGGTTAAGAATATAAACTAGCATTGCAGCTTAAACTAGAGGGAAAAGGGGTCATGACAGGAAGTAAGAAAGTAAATAAGAAATGAAGTTAGTATTTGCTTGTTGACAAGGGAAAAATGGTGGGTACCGTCCATAGTGTGACTGTGGTGCAGCACACAGTATAGATTGAAGGAGGTTTTGGGGCAAAAGGGGCTTGAATTTGAATGCAGAGATTCAGAAGAACAGTAAGGCCTAATAAGACTAGATGAAACTAATGGGAAGATATTTGCAGAAGATTTCAATTTCCCATGATAGGAAAGAATGGCAGAGAAGGATATACACATTTCTGGTATATGGAACAGGACATCTCATCAAGGAGTCTAGTTTCAATAATAAACCAACATATATTTGTACTGCTTCCACAAGATCTATCAAACTAAGCAAGATGTGAAATAATGATATGATGATATTTATTAAGTATAGAAACTGAAACGGTAGATAATACGTACTTGAAATAAACATGAGAACAAGATGAAATAAAATTAGGGAATGATGCACAAAGCATGCATCTTGTATTAATTTCAAGTTTTCGACGTTGCTAGCTTCTTTGATGAAGAGATGCCCCCACATAATGGACTCCTTCCATCACCATTATTCACTTATACAATGGAAAATGACCATTATTTGCTGTTATAACTAGAATAACAAGCTGTAACAGGAAAATGACAACATTCTTTGCTTAGATCACTATTTACAAGAAATAAAAAGCATTATTTTCATCAAAGAAATTATTTTGTTCTGATGAATAGTTATGGTATTAAATTACAGTCATCAAAACAATTAGAACAGAAAGCCTCCAAAACTATTATGTTGGCCATTATTATAAGTATAGCTATTATTACCATGCTTTCAAATACGTGCATCGACACCTTACCTGTACGGTAACATAGCATGGCCACCAATAACATAACTCTTGATGCCAGCATAGCAGAAAATGAAGAGACCAAACTGTGTTGGTACGGTACCAATAGCAGGGTTTAAATGTATCAGTTTGGCTTGTATGGACCTGTTCTATAAGTCCTAGTTTGAAACCTCAAAAAGTCACAACATACTCAAACACTGAATTGGAAAAATTTGTAGTCAAAGCCATTTCTAACCATTAGAAAGATAATACTGAGAAGAAAAAATTGAAACATATAAATGTACAAATCTATGTGAGCATATGTATGTACATTTCTGTGTACTTATGCATGTACTTATAGGATATCTCCTGAGGGGAACTTGTATTATCAAGAGGCGATGATATGTCTGGAGCAAACTGTAATGTAGGACATAATCAAGTTGCAACCATTGGAAATAATGTTTGGTGGATACGATGTTGAGGCCATAAAGTCAAAAGTCCCTATAAATAAAGTTCATAGTCTGATTGCAGAGAGAAGAAGCAAATCCTTCCATCTGCTCAACCCAAGCCTCTCACAAAAAATAATAACAAATTAAAAGCTCAAAGTAATGTTTTGGATTTTTTTTCTTTCATTAACTGAATACTAAAATCAATTACAGCCTCCTATTTTATTAGTGAGGTCCGAGTCCGACATCCTGGTCATAGTCTGCTTCTAGTTAAAAAGATATTAGAACTTTTGTAAGATAGTAAATAACTAGTGGAGAAATCACGTGGATATCAAAATTAACCTAGGGCTAGATCTTGACTTCTCCATCAACCTTGCCTACCATTGCAATGCCTAATTCCTCAGCCATTCAAAGATGTGCTAGTCAAAATCTTAATTGAAAAGGAAAGTTTAGTATTTTACTTTGACCGGCCTCTTTCGAGGCCCAAATGAATGTCATATCCCCATGTTGGTAGAAAGCAGTGAACCTCTTGGAGGTGGTATCACCCTTGTAGGTCTTAAAAAGATATCCAATTTCAAAATAAGAAAAAGCACAAAAATCAGACACCAAATCGGGATGTTATGGCCTTTGAAAGTTATCTGCATAGTCAAGTTAGAGATGTGGCAAATCTTGCTCCTATAACCCATCAGAGCTATCTGAAGTGGCCAAATCACTCCATGGCAGGTGGAGATCCTCTTGGATTAGTTCAACCCATCTACCAAATTTAAACATTTTCAACAAAAACTGAAACTTTATCTCTAATATTTGAATGAATGATTTCACAAACAGGGGAGTAAAAGGTGATTGAATAATGGAATAAAATCTATGGAAATCCCACACTAAAGGGTATTAGAATACATGAAAGATAAGGAAATATCCTTTATGTAGCAAACGATGAGTATGTGAAGATCAGCAACAAGATAAATCCTGCTGATTTGACTTTGTCTATGCTAAATAAGTAATAAAGATTCAATCTTGGTGCAAGGATATAACTATGCTAGCAAGTTTAGAATCAGAATAATAATAACCATTATAACAATTATTAGAAATAGAGGTGGTTCTAAATTTCTAGCACTTAGAGGTTGATCCTTGCACAATATAGCAGCCAAAACTGATGATCTCATTAACTTATCCGAAGATATTGACCTCCAAGTTCCCATATAGAAAGCAAAAGGTCCATTTCTGTACTCAAAGAAGTGACAAGTTGCTACAAATGCAAATATATGCCTACAATAAGATTTTCCTTCTATACAACCATCCAAGCAAAGTGAGATAGTCTGAAAGGGTTTATGCCTACATACTTTATGGCTGTGGAAATAGGTGTCATGACAAACCTATGGGTAGCACAAATGAAACATCTATTGTGCAAAGAGATAAAAGTTCTCATGCTGCAATTACCTTAGAAGACATTAATGGAATGTCAGTCAAGAAAAAACAAGATCAAGAAAGTTCAAACCGAAGGAAATCATAAAATACAAATCCTTGGACCCACATGAGGAGGTAGAAAGAGGTTTTGACTTTAAAGAAAGCTCACAACTTGATCCAAGGTTTGGCACGAAAATTGTATTACGTATCAGGCTCGTCTTCTATGCTTTTCTATTAGAAAGTATCCAATTTTATAAGAAATTTAAGAATAAAACACCTTATTTGTGTCAAGTTGATCCAATCAGGGAGAAGAAATTTTTTCTTCAACTAGCTTAACTCGAATCTCACAAAGAAAGATAGAAGAAGATGGAGAATTTTCGAAAGTAAGGCTTAAGTCCCTTTTTTTATCTTTTTTTATTCTCTATCCCATAAACTGAGGTTCATAGTCCCTATTTATAATAGTGAGGTCAATCCTTATATAATTTAGGTTGAATTTCTCTTCTTATCTTCTAGAAGGATATCCATCCTTGAACAATTTGGGTTGTACTCCTCTTTCTAGCTTAAATAGAACTAAGTCTCTGAAAAAAAAGATAAATATAAAATTATAAAAAAATAGAATTATGGAAGATATATAGATCTTGACTTCTACGTTAACTTTGCCTAGTATCGCTCTGCCTAATTCTTTACAGATTGGAAGATAACTCTTAGTTAAAGTCAAACCGAAAGAAAAGTTTCAGTTTGACTAGTCCATTTTGAGGTCCAATAATGAAATTTTGATCTGATTTAGCCCTTTAAGGATTATCTCAAATTGTATATCTCAAAAGATATCTAATTTATAACAAAGATCATCTCAGATCTCAGTCGGACATTGTATGACCAAGTTATGACCTAAAGTTTAGCACATGATTCAGCTTCTTAATGTAGTGAATCTTGCTCCCGATCCCTGTCCAGCCCTTACTCATCATAGCCAAAGTGGTCCACACCGAGTCCAAGGATCCTCCTAGATCAAGGCTCCTACTATTTAGGGGATTTAGCTTTCGCTAAATCAAAATTGAAGTTGGAAAATTTCTATTTTCTTGTCTCATGGTTGAACCACCCGGCTTTACTCGAAGATGGTTTCTAACCTTGGTCTTCTTTGATCTCAAGCCTCAGCAAACCACTTGGTCTGCTCCCACTTCTGGACTTTATGGTAGGGATGTTTCTTGTCATTCTTCCTCTTCTCGACAATGACTACAGCAACCTCTTCTTTATCTCGATCTCAGTTGATCAATCAATTGAACTAAAGAACGAGAGCTTAGCCTCTCATTAGTAATATTGGCTTCTCATACCATCATCATGAACTTGCTATAAGCATTAACAAATTGCTTTATCTAGGCAGTAATCACAAGGTCTAGTTCCTTGTGTTTTGGAGGCATTGATCAAAACTCCTTCCCATCTTTTATAAGATGATACTTCCTCTATGATTTGTTGAAGACATCATCTCGATCCTAAAAATATAAGCTCCTTAGGATAACTTGGCAAACATCCAAAGAAACTCCTTCATAAGTTACCTTATTAATATATCTTTTAGGAATAACAAATTTGAAGGTGCACGATTTGGTGATTTTCAATTCGACATCTTTCTAGATCCAACTAAGAAGGTAAGGATGCGGATGAGCTTTGGTTGTAACCATAGCTTCTCAATCAGATTTTTGGAGATAAGGTTTTTCTAGCTTCTAGGATCTAGAATAGCCTCGATGATGCTCTGTTTCATTTGAATCTTCAAGTGGAAGAGTTCCTCATATGCATTATTCACCATACCGCCCCATACTGCTCAGTGTGAAGCATATCGTACCGTACTGGTACCATGCCGATATGCCATACTATCCCATACCGACATTACCGTATCGTACCATGTACCGACACTACCATATCGTACCATATACCGATAATACAATGGGATTTTACCGATACGGGTTCCGTACCAAGATAGCGAACCTTGCTTATGCACCTCTATATCTATCTCAATTGTTGGCTTGGATTTTCTCACCATCAAGCTCAATTTGAAGTCTGCTTACTCAAGTTCGAGCAGCTTCTCAACCTCCACAGTATTGAAGACAGCTTTCTCTTCCTCTTTCTTCTTAGAATCATCATCCTTCGGCTTCAATTCAAGAGGAAGCTTCCAACACTTCTCCTTGATATGTCTGTAAAGGTTGTAGTGATCGTAATAATTTTTTGAGTCATATTGGTGTGCTTCTTACTCTTGTTGGTACATGTGCTTGTACTAAAGCTATCTCCAATCTGAAGATGATCTCAGTGAGTTGGACAGTCTTCTCTTCTAGTTGTGTGAGACATATCTTCATCTCATCATCCATCGAGAAAGAACTAGCAGCCATACTTACCTTTGTCCTTTAGTGTACTTGAATCATGGAGAGTACATGGTAGACAAGGAAATTCACATCCTTATTCTTTTGAGAACAGGAATGTTAAAAGAAGTGATTTTCATTCTTTTCTCTAGTAACTAGGATCCATGTTTTAGCTAATATAATTTCTAAATGCTATCAATAGAAAGTTCATTGACATGCTAGTAACTATCTCTAAACTAAAGAATGGGCATGGATAGAAATATATTATTGTTATTCAGGACCAAGGAGTTGAAGTTTATAGATCCATCTCCTTAGTATCACCATTAACTTATTGCTTATTGCCACATCTATAGATATTTGTTGCTCCCAATGCTTCGGAGAATAAGTTGCTTTATCAGCATATGGTATCACTAATTAGATCAATAATTTAAACAATCAGGCTAATGGCATTGCAATATAACCAGCCTTTCAAATCATTACTACCATTGTTCACAAAGCACAAGATTATGAAGTTTCTGAAGGATAACATAGGAAGCATACATAAAGGAACCAGGTGTCAAACTATTAAGGTACAAAATGCAAGCTGACAAATGGGACAGAAAGTCGAAAATAATATAACATTTCATACATTTTAAAATTATTGCAAGACCTAAATATGTAATTAATCATGACAGTTTCTGCAAGTAAGTCACAAATAACAAATCCTTCAATATGAAGTTATATGTGCACACCATTGTTCTGTTTTCTGAGTATATCTATTTTGTGCACTTCAATCACTCCAGAGATGATACTCGTATGTGTTCCAACTCCATGTACAAATTTGATATTTCCCATGCATCTTAACTCTCTTAGAACTCCGATATTCACAATCACTGGAGTAAGGGTGTGTGTGGCATCCCATGTTGTGCCATGCTAGCACACATGATGCTCTGTTTTGAAAAAAAAACTTAAAGAATAAATATCCTTTTATTTGAACATATTTTGAAATAATTATTAGTTGCTGGGTACCAGCACTGGCCTGGCATGGTAGGTCCCATCCATCAAAACCGAATGGTGCTTGATATCTCACTTTAAACTAATATGATAAATTTTCTCAGATAGAAACCGGACTTGATGTTATCAGTTCAAAGCAAAATCATTTCTCTAAATATTCTGCATATCCTGTACTCTAAAGATAGTATTGTACAACCTTTCTTAGCTTCTTGAGGTCTATGCTTAGTTTGCATAACTTTCAGCATACATTTCTCTTATACATTACTATGCATAACCTCCAATTTGGTAAACTTAATTGACAGAATGTAAATTTTCTAAGAGGAAACAGAGAACCAGTATCTAAAACATAGTGAAAATAAGAAGAAACCCTATGCTAATATAATTGCAGCAAGAACTGATAAAGCAGAGAATGTCAAATAGCCATCTTTAGCATGACACTTGCAATGCGAGTATCAATCTAGCAAGGGAAAGGAGGACAATGGATCACTCCCAACATCTTATATTTCACTGAACACTTAATTAAAGCACAAATTTTGAAAGTGCCTACAATATATGGCTGGTATGTTACATGTTTTTTTTGTGTGATAAGACATACAGGTACCAAATATGATTAAAATAACTAAATAATATGCTCCAGTAAATAAACTAGAACAATTATATCAAGAAGCATGAAGTTAGTCCATATGTTTTAAAAACCTATAAAAGGTGATAATGACAAAAATTATTTTCACATGTCTACAAAACAGAGCATCTAAAAGCAGCCATACCTTACAGGTTCTATTCACAAGAATCATTACTATGTTTAAAATAATTGTCAGTCTGCATAGGCTAGCTTTTCCTACTAAACCTAATTGGCTGAATGTAAATTTTCTAAGGGGATACAAAGAACCATTATCTAAAGCATAGTGAAAAGAAGAACAAAATTCTATGCTGATACAATTGCAGCAATAACTAATAAAGCAGAGAAAGTCAAACAAGGGAAAAGGAGGACCAAGGATAACTGCCGACATCTCATATTTCACTGAACACATAATTAAATCACAAATTTTGAAAATGCTGGTATGTTACAGGCTTTTGATTGTCTGATAAAACATACAGGTACCAAAAGTGATTAAAATACCTAAATAGCATGCTCCGGTAAATAGCCTAGAAAATTATTTCAACACGCATGAAGTTAGTCCACTTTTTCTTAGAAAACCTATACAAGGTGATAACGACCGAAATTATTTTCATATGTCTATAAGATAGAACATCTCAGCCATACCTTACTGGTTCTATTCATGATAAGCATTACCATGTCAAAAATCATTGTCAGTCTGCATAGGCTAGCTTTTCCTACTAAACTTAATTAATTGACTGAAAATAAGAACCATTATCTAAAACATTGTGAAAATAAGAACACAAATCTATGCTAATATAATTGCAGCAATAACTAATGAAGCAGAGAAAGTCAAATAGCCATCTTTAGCATGACATTTGGAATGCAAGTATCAATGTAACAAGGGAAAGGAGAACCAAGGATGATTAAAGCACAAATTTTGACAATGCCTACTATATATAGCTGGTATGTTACATGCTTTTGTTTGTCTCATAAGGAATACAGATACCAAAATTATTAAACTACCTAAATAATATGCTCCAGTAAATAGCCTAGAAAATTAAATCAACAAGCATGAAGTTAGTCCATATTTTTTAAAAACCTATAAAGGTGATAATGACAAAATTATTTCACATGTCTATAAATAGAACATCTTGGCAACACCTTACTGGTCCTATTCGTGAGAATCATTACTATGTTAAAAATCATGGTCAGTTTGCGTAGGGTAGCTTTTCCTACTATCATTTTGAGATTATACTTTCTAGACCGCCTCAAGGAATAATTTTCAACAACCATATTAGTTCGTCATTCTGGCAATCTTGTAACTATTAAGAAAAGTTCTGGTAACTAAAATTTCAGTGCTATTGATTCCAGTTACAGAACAAAGCAGCACAGCAGAGTGTCTTTGAGTCTCTTCATCGGGACATTATGGTTTATTTAGCAATTGGGAGTTTGATCCAATGAAAATAAGCAATCCCTTTCGCAAAAATGAGGGCAATGTCGACATCTGGCAAGGCTGTGAAGATAGGATCGTCCCAGTGGAGTTACAGCGCTATATTGCACAGAAGCTTCCATGGATACGATATCATGAGAATCAAAGAGGTGGACATCTATTTGCATCGATTGATGGTTGGGGTGACAAAATACTTAAGGCACTTCTTCTTGGAGAAGAACCCCCTGCTATTTAGAACTACTTCAACTGTAACGACAGTTTAATATTCAGAATCGTCTACTATTACTACAAGCAGGAAATGCATGGAGAGAATCCCACTGTTACTTAGAATTACTTCGACTGCATTGCCATTTTGACAGTTGACATTATCTACTAGTGCAATGCCATTTTAATATTCAAAATGACCCGCTTCAACTGCAATGCCATTTTATGTTCAAAACATCTGCCATTACTACAACCAGGAAATACATGGAGAGAATCCCACTGTTACTTGGAAGTTAGAATTACTTCAACTGCGTTGCCATTTTGATAGCTAACATTATCTACTACTCACCAGGAAAGTGAGCAATTTATAGGACAAGTTCCAAGTCCTGAGCAAAAAATTGTCAATATCATTGACCATGAAGAATATTTTACTATTGTAGCCTTTAAATTCTGAGTTTTATAGTAGCCCTTCTCTTACAAAAACACTAAAGAGAATATTGATGAACCACCTGAGACATGAGAAAGATACATAGTAGGATTTAAACACTGGATGTGATTTATTGGCATCATGTTTGCAAATCAAAGTGGTCATTGGTTATCCATGCAGACTACTTAAACCCGCTTCACTTTTATACTAATGCTGGAGGGACCAAATAAGGATGGCCTGCAATGCTTGGAGTGTTAGATATATGCCCTAAAAGTTAGATTGACTGATATATGTATATTTTTGGAACATAATTTCGTAATTAAATTTTTAAATTAATAAAATTAGATTAGTTTTCATTCATGTTATGTATTTTTTGTGTCTATGAATCGTCCGAAAGATTGACCTGACAATGACACGTATTCTCAAGAGTTGAGAATTTGAGGCATATGTCATTTAAGATCAATTCCTAAATGCTCCCGATCGATAGATCATCATAGAGACGGTGAATGATTTGAAAGATTGGTGTACAGATCGCTTCCCTTCTTAGGTAGATGAGTCTCGAGTCTATAGTGTAGAGACATTGGAGCAAGAGTGCAGGTGCTTGATAGAGATCAAGGATACTGAACGTAACTAGCACGAGAAGTCACTTGGATGGCTACCCACTCGTCAGTGACTTACTCGATGTTGCAGTTGTGTAGATAGTTTTTGACCTACGATGTCTTGACTGTTTACAGTGAAGTTACTGTAGTTTGACTATACAATCACTTGGTTATCTAACCATTCGAAATCTTGCGATGATATTAGCTGCAGTAGGTCCATTGTAGGAATAGGGTGTGCACCAAGATGGGATCTGTTGATCCTAGTAGATAAGAAGAGGTCCTATGCAGTTCATGAGATTGAGTCCTAAAATCATGATCATAGTAGGTGAATGATGGAAAGGAGTTTCCATAAGGTTTCACATGGACTCGAGTCGATTAAATCTGACATATGATAGATAAACGGATTTGAAGAGTTATCCTTGATCTGCGTCTTATCGGGACTCACAATAAAGAACCAAACTACACGATAACTGCACTTAGAGGTTCAATATTCCATTCTACTGGATTGCCACTACATACTGCTAGGTGTCACTAGTGGATTGTGAGACTCGTCGAGCGTCGTCTTGATGATCAATGATTTTGATGGGAAGAGTTGGAATCGTTCCAACCCATCGAAAAGAATTTTGATGATATTATGATGGAGATCATAGTATATCTCACTATCAGATAGAATAGAACCTATAGGGTCACACACAAAAGGATCTTTGTTCGATCATATGGTTGATTAGCGATTATAAATCGTTATTGGATCTAATCGTCAATGTGATTGATGATTAATCCAGTGCAAGAGTTGTTAGATTTGTGTCCTAAAATCAATTGTTGGCTAACATATTTTATAATTTCAGTGCTTAATCTTGTACTTATAATATTTTATTATCAATAAAAGCTTTTCATTTCAATCATATTTATGTGTCCATAATTTATCCTAAAATTAATAAAATGATTTTGTATATTCTCAAAGTATTGAAAATTTGAGACATACATTAATTAGTGGTTAATTTCTAAATGCTCCCGATCAAAGGATCGTCACAGAAGATAGTGATCAATCCATTTGAGATCGGTGCACAATTCACCTCCCTTATGGGTAGATAAGTCTCAGGTCTGTAGTGTAGGAACACTGGAGAGAGGGTGCGGGTGGTTGTTAGAGAACAACTTGTATTGAGTATGATCAACACGAGAAACCATATGGATGTCTCCTTATTCATCAGTGATTTTCTCGATGCTGTAGTGGTGTGAGTGATCCTTTGACCTACGGTGTCATTAGCTATTCGCAGCGAGGCTACTGAGTTTGACTGCACGTTTCTTAATCTCTAGCCATTTGGATCTTTGCTGTGTATGTTAGCTTCAGTAGGTTCAGATTCGTTGTTTGAAGTAGAATGCACGTAGATAAAATCTATCGATCTTGATAGAAAAGGAGAAGTCCTATGCGATTTGCAAGACTGAGTTCAGAAAGTCTTTGACCAAAGTAAATGTGAATATTGAAAAAGAATTTTCACGGGATTTATAAATGAACTCAAGTCAAGCTAATCTTGCATATGACTGATGATGGGGACTGACGAATTCTCCATGACCTCCGTCAAGTCGGGACTTATGATAGAAGAAATGAATCATATGATAACTGCACCTAGGGGTTCATACTTTTATTCTACTAGGTTGCCACTATATTCTACTAGATATCACTGGTGGATTGTGGGACTCATCGGGCATCTTCTTGATGATCGAAGATCCTTGAAAGATAGAGTTGGAATTGTTCCAACCCATTGAAAAGAGTTTCGATGATATTGTGATGGAGATCACAATATATCTCACTACCAGATAGAATGGAACCTATGGGGTCATATATTAAGGGATTTAATCTTAAATTTGCCAATGGGCTTATAAAATTCTAATT
>KE506660.1:19460-29495 GCA_000441515.1 Elaeis oleifera | reverse complement strand
AGAAGATGAAGCTTTACAAGGAGGTGGTGGTGTGGGAGATTGAACAAGACTCACTCATGTATTTTCTTCTCACAAAATCTAGAGTTGAAACCCTAGATCCTACACCTCACGCATGAGAGGAAGAGTACTTCCTCTGTTTCTCACGCATAGTAGCCCAACCTACTCTCAACTTTTCACACCCTAACTCTCAGATTTCTCATACCAAAATCTCTTCTAATCTCACATAAAACTGATCCCTTCTTAAGGGTGGTGTCCATGGAAGATAAGAATAAGAAAAGATAGTTTCGGTTTAATTTCAAATGTTGGTTGATCTTTATGATCAATTCAAATCAAATTTGAATTAAATTTTGAATCAAATTTTATTCTCATCTTATGAACTTAGAGAGGGTCGACCAACATCAAATTGATGCAAAAATACTTCATGCATGGAGAAAGGTGATGGCGTGAAGAGAAAAGTCCAACTCAATTTGGACTCTAGATTTTCATTCAAATTCAAATCCATTTGAACTCAAATTTAAATCAACTAATTTTTAATTCAAAAGAATTAGATATGAATGTGAAAAAAATTCTAGATATTAGAAAAATTCATGTAAATTTTTTTTTCATGAGAAGAATAAGAGGATGCAGAGAAAAGAGACGCAAGGAATTTGAATTCGAATTATTTTCTCATCCAATTAGATTCTTAATCCAACTAAATTAAGTTAGACCTAATTAGATTACTAAACTAATCTAATTAGATAGTAAATAGTTTTAATTAAATTTTAATCAAATCAAAATTAATCGATCTCAAGTTCTGATCAAATCAAGAATCGAACATCTTTAGCGATTAGATCATCTCATAACCTAATCGGATCAAACCAAATTGAATCTAATTTAATTAGATTTGATTCAAACCTCAATGCTTCATTAAATTGAGCTAATTATCAATTTAATTACTAATCAATCCTCTTATAATTTATTAATAATTAACAAATTGATTTATTATAACTTTTGTATAGGGTTAATCATAAATCGAATTGACTGTTTTATCCTAAAATGGTTCTAAATCGTCGATGAGCCATATGATCAGTCAGAAATTTTTTTGAGTGTGACCCCATAGGTTCGAATCTAAGTTGTTAGTATAGGAACAATCTTTTATACCAATCAAAGTGATCATCTAGCATGGATACTCGATGTCCGGATAGGTCGAAAGATTGCGAAGCATCATTCAAGAACCTATTGGTATATGGTTACCATATAATTCACCTCTTTGACCCAAATGCTCAAGGTGACATAGGATTTAACTGTTAATCTTGATATGGTCATCCATATTGTATTTCAATTTTTAAAATTCATCATATGGATTACCCTGACTGAGGTTTTACTAAATTAAAACACACTAATATGTTAACTCCTACTTATTCGGAGGGATCAATTCCATCTTGACTAGCACACCGACTTTTCAAGTACTTGACTATGTCTAGAAATCTTTCATCATTGAATCAAAAATTCAGATGGTCCGATACCAAAATACAGTAAGTTGCTTGTAAGTCACCGTGGTGAGCTCAGGTCGGAGGGACACTTATATCTATATTTTTGTGAGCTACTCTTGACAGCAGAGTGCTCAGCAGTTGGTCACGTTCAATGCGATGTACTCCTACATCTCACTTGCATACCATGCCAGTGTTTCTATACTTCTTAGTTAAAAGGACAACCAACGTACATGGCACACAATGATCTATACTTGATATAGCTATCATTCTAATAATAGTATATCATTTGATCGTGAACTTGAGGTTTAAGGACTAAACGATATATCCTCTTATATCGAATCAAATAGTCTTAAGAACTTTATCACATAACAGGAGTTCAAATAAGATGTACAAAATAATGAAAAAATTAAATAATATTTATTAATTCAATAATTTATATACAATTACAATAATAAGCTCAACCATCAACAGACTGACGATTGATTTTGGGATACAATTTTCAACACATCAGTGCCTGACATGCGGATGCCTTTTGATGGTGAAGAAAGCTCGAAAAAGAGAGATGGAAAGCCGTACATTCGTCATGGCACAAGAACCAAAAAATTGATGATAAAGTGAAAAGAATTTGGAACAAGGATGTAGAGGAAGATACAGTAAAAGCAAAAGAGGTTAAGGATGAAAGAAGAAATAGGAAGCTGAAAGCCTGTATTAAACACTTTTTCATACATAGCTAGTCGATCAGATGGTGGATTGTTTGCCCTATCCATAGTTCCTGGAAGCTTCAGATCGAACTCCGATGGAACTTTATACGAGGTCCGAATTTGATTCAGATCTTCCAGCCCTAGCCCAAAACCAAAATCACCAGGCCTAAAAGTGGAATCGACCTCGGAACCATTGCATTTTTTGGCAGATTTCTCAAGAGCTGTTCTCGAAGAGGTGGACTACTCTCTGATAGAACCAGTAGACCCTGCCATCAAAGAATCGAGAAGAAAGGATAAAATCCAGGGGAGCAAAAAGGGTCTAAATATACCTTGACTAGAGAAGCAAAAGAGGGTAGCCAAGAAAGACCCACCTAAAGGGAAGGAGGAAACAACAAGAGCGACTCCTATGCAGCTCTTAAGAACACCACCAAAGAAAAACCCTTAGCAGAGCGAACAGTGCCAGAAGGAAAGGAATGCTAGATAGCATAAAAGGAAGGAAAGCTGGTACCCCTTTATAGCTGAAAAAAGATGGATCCAGAAGATCATGAATCATGGCCCTCGAACAGATAACCTACGCGTGGCTTCTCCCCATCAACTGGCTTCCCACCGTCAGTTGCATAAAATTAATCCACTCGGTTTGGAAACACATCCTCCAAAATTTCAAATTAAAACTCCATAGTTTAGTCGTAACTGCCTACCAAGGTCCCACATATCTGTCCTTGAAACCATTTGCACCCCTGCCTTGGACTCTCCACATCCTCGGTGCCAGAAATAGGCAATACTCCCGTCACCCGATCAGAGCTCGGACTTGAAAGTAAGGGGCATGTGTTGGCGAAAAATCTACACGGCCTATTGATGTAAAGAGGCCCCAGGCCTAGAATAGCTAGGCCCAATTCTAGAGAGCATAGAACCAGGCCCGGCTCATAGCCAATCCCTGTGCCCACGTCTAACCCCCATATGGCCAGGTTTGAGAGGAGACAGACACTGAGGATCCATTGACAGAACTTGATGGATTCTCTCTGGAGTCATAGCAAGCCCCCAGGCGCCCGATCTTCGTAATCTGACTTTTAGAGATGTTTGCCAAAGGATAGGCCGACGAAGCATCCCTTTCTGAGCTGAAGTCTCGTACCGAGCAGTCCTTGGTGGCAACCAAATCCCATATCTTTTATCCTCCCTTCTGGAAGACTACCTACAGATCACTCCTGATGGCCCATCTGACAATACCGACACGACATCGGACTCATCTCGATGATCCAGGCATGCAGATCATTTGAATCACTTGCATGCGACTTGACGGGATCCCAACAAACTCTCGAAACGTGATGGACAGGATCTTCTGACGGAATCCCAACAAACTCTTGAAACATGACGAACAAGATATCCTGATAGGCTGCCAGGACGTGGTCACGTGTCATGACAGACATCCATGACTAATAACTTGAACGGTGGACAGACAGGAGGAGGCCTAGCCCGGCAGCCTACGGACTGAAACCTGACAACCTTTAGGCTCCAGCTATAAGAGAAGGTGAAAAAGGGACCCTAAGATAAACTGTCACTCTGCTTCTCACACTCCTTCTGTTGAACGAGATACTGACTTGAGTGTCGGAGGATCTCCGCCAGAGCCATCTCTGGTTGGAGCTTTTCTTACAGATTTTCCCTCGGACGGATCGATCTCAGCTATCTCTACCTCTTTCGGTGTCAGTCGATATCTCACACCAATAGTTCCAATTCGACCTTCTACCGCATATTCTCCATTCATTTAGTAAGATAATTTTAAGACAAAGTTCTCATCTGATGCTGGCATCGATTCAATATATATATTCCTTCCAACTATTCTTTCCGCTGTTTTATTATTCTTATCTGAAACAGATGGTTGGCTAGCTTGATTGCTTTTTCCTTGGATAAATGTAGGCCTTGGATGTAGAGGGATTCATTCCTTCCACATTAACCTTCGCACATGGCGACATACTATCAAAAGTGATACTCAGATCTTAGTGGCCCATCACTAGCTTAATGTTGAAATTTTCAAGCAATCGACTTGGACAACCTCAACCCCTCCACAAATCTTCTAGGCAAAGTCAAAGCAATATTTTAAAACTGTTGCGGAATATTTCCGACCCCATATGGAAATAGCTGGATCAAATGGAAGACCATCGTAGCGGTGTTCCTGCAAAATAAGTTCCAACCAAAATTAGCTCCAGTGAGGATCCTCTGATGATCAAGTCAGGAATATGACCCAACAGAGGAGAGGGAGAGAATGGAAGAATAGAAAGTATTTCTGGGATGCACACGCTAGCATACCTGGGGGTCTCCTTCTTATCTCTATTTATAGGGGGATTAATGATGATAAGTTGTGCAGATTATATCAGTTGGCAAGTTGCCTTTTGCCTGTCGTACAGCCGACAAAGGAGGTGACATGACATGTGCTTAGTAGGATGTGGGAGGCGACTAAAATTACGGTGATATATTCTAACTTGACATATTTAGATAAAAGTCATTATTAACCCTTGGGTTTGTCCGCGTGGTGGTTGTTTGTTGTCCTGTGCTCGATCCCTCTTTAGATGCCAAAGTCGAGGGACCAAAAGGAGTCTCTACTATTAAATGGGGGGCATCAACCAAAGAAGAGGATCGATCGGTTAGTTCGAGTTCGTCCATCCACGGGTTGGTGAGGATTGGGATCGACAGCGGGGATATGGACATCAGAAGACTTCCCGTAGGGTCCTATTTGGAGGGTCAATATTATAGAGGCCAACCTCTTAGAAATGATTAGTTATAATAGTAAAAGACCCTTGGTCCGATTAGGAGTAAGAATTGATCAAGAATTCCAAAGAATAGTTGTGCCTTTTCTAGTTCAATACTTGGTGCCCTGAAGTTACTTTTAGGGAGGATCGACTGTCGAGAGGTTCGGAAGGGGACGGAATTATATGATCGAGTTGGGGATTGGTACCACTACTTTAGTCGGGGCAGCTCTAAAAGAATTAGGATCAACAGTGAAATGATGGGAGTTATTATGACTATCCTATTGCATAGAGCTGTGTGAGGTACTTAAATACCCCTGACAACGATCATGAATTGGCTTGACACGCAGCTAACCATGAAAGTAGTGATAAGACATGATGTGGGATAGATGAGCAGAGCGACACGACTGTATGATAGTACTTTTTGGTCAATAGAAGATCGTCGGACATTTTATAGCTTGAATTCTGAGTAAGGATCGGGTAGGACGTCATGGCACTGAACCCCCTAGAGGGGGATTCAGTTTTATGTGGCGAGATCGAACCCCTAGAGGAGGGATCGATTTTGTTTGGCAGCTGACGGAGGTGAGCTCTAACTATAGGAAGACATCTTCTATTTAACAATTGTGTTGTCTATTTCTTTTCCATAGATAGTTTCTGGAAACATCCATTCGCTGATTCTTTTAGACCAGCCACTAACGAAATCTTGATGGTATTCAAGATATATCTCACCGAATGGGGTCAAGGATCTTAATAATTTTGTTGGCCTGTAATGGCCAATATATCACCCCCAATCACCCCCAACATATGCTCTCTACTTTCGAATCTGAAGCTTAAAGGATTCGGAGGACAGAAGTACCATAGATAACAAACGATGCATTAAGTACGCTATAGGCTGAATATAGTTAGCAATGTTGGAGTACTTGTATCTCTCAAACTGATTTGCTAGAGCATCTTTTGACTTGCTTCTCATCTGATCAAATGATTTGGTGTGAATTTTTGCCATTATTTGTAGTCATTTGTTGGTGGTTTAGAGGTCATCTGGTCTTCCTTTGCAACTCCAAAAAGAGTTAGATATAAATGTTGAACCAGTTTAATGATGAGGTGTCTGCAAAAGACTTGATTGACCATTTCAAGATCGTCCAAAGTTAGGAGGATATTTTCTTGAGAAGGAGACCACTGTATTGTCCAGCAATTTATGGCTTGGGGGGAGGAAAATTAATTGACACAAGATTTGAAGGCTGGTGCATGTTTCATTTTTGGGAGGTCTTATTATGAGCCGTTCCTTGATTTGTGCTGGCCAATAGAAAGGTGTTGGTTATCACGCAATTATTAGTTGCTTAAGATTTTTGCAGATTTGAATCGCCGGTTATCCTCTTTAAAAAGGGGTTTGAGGTATGTGATTTATCCTCTTTTTATTATTATAGATATTCCTCCGGCAGTCTTTTATTCTTGAAAATTTTTTTCACCTTCATCTTTCAAGATCATTGGTTGCCCTCATCGGCTTCTTTCTCCCTTTATTCTTTCGTTTCTCCAACTGCCAGGTGGGCTTTCATTTCTTCCCACCATTCTCTTTTTCTTTTCAATTTTCTGCTGCTTTTCTGATTTTCAATAGCTGGCACCGAGGGTTCTACTGGGAGTTGGTCTCCTAGCCGTTCATCGATGCTGGTCGAAAGTGTCGGAGGAGATGGAGCCAAGCATGAAAGGGGATCAACTTTCATGCCTGACATGATCGAGTCTACCATAGGTCTAAGAGATTTATATTTAATCCGGGCTCGATTTGGGATTTCGACTTTCTTCAAGCTGGAATCTCCGAGCATGGGTGATAGGATTGGCAATCCTCTAGAAAGGTGGATAGGCCTTTACGAGGAATCATTTCGAGCCGGGCTTCGATTACCTGTACACCCTTTCGTCATAGAGGTCTTTCATTTTTTCAATATTTCTCCTTATTCTTTAGTTTCCAACTCTTTCGTTTCATTATAGGGTTCGTAGTTGCTTGCTCCTTAGCTAGCGTTTGTCCTTCACTTTCATTCTTTAATTTTTTATCCTGAAGAAGCATACCACAGATTGGTAGCATATTTCTCCTCTGAAGGGAGTTTCAGTCTTGATAAAGGGAGCTCCTACTTCTATCCATGGATGGAAGGAGCGATTTCTCTTTATTTCGGATCCTTCTCTCAAATTACTAATGTTACCAAACTGGAGTCGGTCAAGGGAGGTTGTGTTCAACATCTCGAAGTTAGAAGAGAAGGATTTTCATAGCTTTGAGATATTACGAGAGTACAAGATCTCTTTTTTGAAGGATTTGCTATCAAAGTAGGCCCTCTTCTACATTGGATTAAGTTCGATTGCCCTAGAAGATCAGTTCAATCGATCCTAATTTTCTTTTATTTCATTTTTTTTAATTCATTAACTTTTGGGCTATGCAGGGATGAGATCAGAAGAAATGGAAGCGCTTCGAAAGGCGAATGCCCAGTGAGAAGCTAGGGCACTTCAAAAAAGGAGACAATCAGCAGCAAAAGAGAAAAAGGATTGTTCCAGCTACAGCAGAGATTGCGAAGAGGCCGCGATCCACTAAGGTGAGCATTGGGGGAGCATCTTCGATTTTTCAACCATCGATCGATGTTCCTTTAGTGCCTCCTTAAGAAGTCACCACCCTTGGTCCAGAGGTCCTTTCTGCCCCTCAAGAAGAGAAAATGTTGGCCCATTCTCCTGATCAGAGGGGTCCGTGAGGATGTTTGGCCGAAGTCCTTGATAATACCCCATTGAGGATTATGTAAATACTCGAAAAGCTCTGGAGAGGATGCTTCACGGGCCCGATGTCTTAAGGATCGAACAACAAAGCCTTGGTCGATGTCAGTTTTTTTGATTCCTCTCTCGATCCCTTTATATTTTTATTAATCGGATTCAATTGGTTTTAGTTGGAGCATCAAGTTGCAGCTTTTATCATTTTGACGAGGGAAGTAGAATCAAAGCTCATCGATGCTCATGAGAGGTTGAAGGCTGCTAAAATCGAAACCGAGCAACTGTGGCTAGAGTTAGAGAGGATGAAGGCGGATAAAGAAGAAGAGAGGAAGAAACCAAGCAGATCTAGTTGTCGAAAAATAGAGATATCGAGTAGTGCAAGCCGAAGACCTCGAAGTCGAAAAAAGGGCGGAAAGGTAGGTCGCAGAGGTAGGACGGTCAGCTGTAGAGGCCTTCCATAAATCCACAAAGATCAAGGTGGATTTTGCCCTCAAGGCATATGCCCTGGGTAAGAAGAATTGCCAAGTGAGGGTTGTGGAGGATTTTTTGGATCTTGATTTAGCCTTCCTAGGGGTTGCCAAAGAGGTGGAGACTGGAGGGGATTCGATTCCAATTAAGGCCGAAGGGGTGCAGGAGTTCAGAATCACCGCACCAGATGTCCCACCGTTTACTGAAGGTATAGTCGAGGGGACCCTGCTGTAGATACCACACCTTAAGATCCGGCAAAGGCATCATCAGTCGAAGGCACCTTGGGGCCTTCCACAGCCCAGGATGAGGTCATAAAAGTTTAGGATAGCATTGTAATTATGCTTAGACAATGTAAACAAATGTTTGAATCGATGGAAAAGAATTTTACTTTCATTCCCATCAGCACTGTCTTCTCTCTTTTTCTTGTGAGAATATTTTTTTCTGATATGTAGCATTTGCTTTCAGTCAGGCCACCTAGGCAACGGATAGGATCTCCAGCCATAGGGCTAGCATTGTCAATTCGACCATAAGTTAGGGCATTATAAAAGATGTTAGCCAAGGCAAGGAAGGTAGCGGCCATGGCCGAATGAGATTTACTGATTATGACAAAGAAATACTAAGACCTTTCGACTGAGGGGATCGTGATCGTGAGGGCTCTCGACTGAACTTACACGATTATATTGCTAATAAATATAAATTGATCGAGGAGAAGGATGCAATCATCAAAGCCGCAAGCGAGGCCCAATGAAAATCGGCTATCCGAATAACGTAACTAAAAGGCAAATTGCATTTGGAGTGAGCATTTACGTAATGGAAATCGACTAGTCAAATAAAACAGTTTGAAAGCAAGCTTCGTTTGTGGAGCAACTAAGGATTGCTGACCATGACCGAATGATTAAGAAGGAACAGCAATTATCGGCCAAGCTTCGATGTAATTTGACTTTGTCTGAATGGGCTAATACCAATCTTCATGAAATAATTGGAAAAGAGAGATTAGAGATGGCAAAACTCCGAATTAAGCTGGTAGAAAGCGAGGCCACAAAAAGAAGTACTGAAGGTGGGTTCAGAAGTAAGATCTTGTTTGAAGCTACTCAAAAAGAAGTGGCTATCTGGATCATCAGTGCATCTCGTCAGGCCTTCAGAGCTAGACTTGGAGAATGTGAAGCATAAGTCTTCGAACTTTTCTTTGAAGTAGATACTAGCCTCTTCAAGATCCCAAAGATTGAGTCTGAAGAACGAGAAAGCTTGGTCGTGGTGCTTGTGCCTGGTCCTAGAAGCTCATCAGAAAGGGTTTCGATCTTATAAACTTTTATCGATAGAATCTATTGCCCCATAAGTGATTTTGATGATGATCAAATATTGAAGTACATAATTACCAATATTTTTTTAAGTATTGAAAAGATTAGAAGAAAACGAGCTCTTTGATCAAAATAAGGAAGAAACCAAATTTGGAGGGGTTTGGCTCAATAAAAATCAGTTTGGACAAGTCGAGCCAACTCTATCAGCAATCGAGCCGACTCTGACACTGTACGGGTTCAATAATTTGGCCTGACACACAGCTGAGCCAACTCGAAGTGGATCCGAGCCGGCTCTCTCAGGATGACAGAAAGGCTGTTTCTTTGATTCTGAGAGCCGAGTCAGCTCGAAAACTATCCGAGTCAGCTCTATCAGAAAATAAAAGTCTATCTCTGATGGATGCTATCGAGCCGACTCGAAGGTATCTGACGACCTCAATGGCTAGTTCCTAAATGCAATTTTTTTGGCTTATCGAAGCTTCCAATGGCTATTTTTCATCTCCAACAATTAGAAATGGTTAGTTTTGAGCTCTATTCACTTTAAACTTAGTGAAAATGCTCAAGATATATATATATAAAAAGAGCATTTAAAAGAAACTATTTATTAACTTTTTTTTTAATT